>MJUU01014441.1:45155-60559 GCA_002080025.1 Modiolus philippinarum | reverse complement strand
ATTAAAGTATCGGCAAACAGGAAGTAGTGGCACGGCAAACCTGAAAATTGCTTACACGGTACAACTCATCATCATAAAGCTTCAGACCAAATATGAAATCATTCCCACATGTAGAAGCCTAGAAAACTTCGACGAAAAATTCTCATCCACAGAGTGGTATAATAAAAAGTTAAAGTATCGGCAAACAGGAAGTAGTGGCATGGCAAACCTGAAAATTGCTTACACGGTACAACTCATCATCATAAAGCTTCAGACCAAATATGAAATCCTTCCCACCTGTAGAGGCCAAGAAAACTTTGACGAAAAATTTTCATCCATAGAGTGGTATAATAAAAAGTTAAAGTATCCGCAAACAGGAAGTAGTGGTTCGGCAAACCTAAAAATTGCTTACACGGTACAACTCATCATCATAAAGCTTCAGACCAAATATGAAATCATTTCCACATGTAGTAGCCCAGAAAACTTTGACGAAAAATTTTCATCCATAGAGTGGTATAATAAAAAGTTAAAGTATCGGCAAACAGGAAGTAGTGGCATGGCAAACCTGAAAATTGCTTACACGGTACAACTCATCATCATAAAGCTTCAGACCAAATATGAAATTATTCCCATATGTAGAAGCCTAGAAAACTTTGATGAAAAATTCTCATCCACAGAGTGGTATAATAAAAAGTTAAAGTATCGGCAAACAGGAAGTAGTGGCAGGGCAAACCTGAAAATTGCTTACATGGTACAACTCATCATCATAAAGCTTCATACCAAATATGAAATCCTTCCTACTTGTAGAAGCCCAGAAAACTTTGACGAAAAATTTTCATCCATAGAGTGGTATAATAAAATGTTAAAGTATCGGCAAACAGGAAGTAGTGGCACTGCAAACCTAAAAGTTGCTTAAACAGTACAACTCATCATCATAAAGCTTCAGACCAAATATGAAATCATTTCCACATGTAGTAGCCCAGAAAACTTTGACGAAAAATTTTCATCCATACAGTGGTATAATAAAAAGTTAAAGTATCCGCAAACAGGAAGTAGTGGTACGGCAAATCTGAAAATTGCTTACACGGTACAACTCATCATCATAAAGCTTCAGACCAAATATGAAATCATTCCCACATGTAAAAACTTAGAAAACTTTGACGAAAAATTCTCATCCATAGAGTGGTATAATAAAAAGTTAAAGTATTGGCAAACAGGAAGTAGTGGCACGGCAAACCTGAAAATTTCTTACACGGTACAAATCATCATCATAAAGCTTCAGACCAAATATGAAATCCTTCCCACCTGTAGAGGCCAAGAAAATTTTGACGAAAAATTTTCATCCATAGAGTGGTATAATAAAATGTTAAAGTATCAGCAAACAGGAAGTAGTGGCACGGCAAACCAGAAAATTGCTTACGCATTACAACTCATCATCATAAAGCTTCAGACCAAATATGAAATCATTCCCACCTGTAAAAACCCAGAAAACTTCGACCATAAAAATTGTTGACGGACAGACGGATGGACGGAGGCAGGGATGGACAAAGTGAAAACTATAGGGCACCCGCATCTCGATGCTGGGCCCTAAAAATGCATCCAAATAACTACACAAAGCTTCTGACAAAATTTCAATTTTGTATCATTTACCATTGAAGTGAAAAGCTTTACGAAAGTTGTTACGGATGGAATGACGGAATTACGGAATGACGGACACAGGTAAAACAGTATACCTCCTCCTCCACAGCGGGGGTATAATAACTATATACAACAAGATGTGCTTGTGAAACACTACATATGCCCCCCAGATTCTACAGTAAAATATATGAAAATGCCCAATTTTACCCCTTTTTGACCTCTATGACCTTGACCTTTGACCTAATTTTTTTGCATCTTTATATTCATATTGACATGCCTATACACTACCCAAGTATTAAAAGTCTATCTTGCATAGTTTAAAGTTGTTTATTACCAAAAAAAACACCAAATTGGACCCTTTATTCTGAAACAGATGAAGCCCTTTTGGGCCTCTTGTTTACTGAAAAGGTTTTAATTGTCAAAATTATCTGTTTAAACATGCTATAAGAAACCTACAGAAAAATACTGCGTCAAGATCCGACAAAAAATTTAAAAATTCATTTTTTCCATTTGTCCCCCTTTGGGCCTCATGTTTCTCAAAAACGGTAAATGCTCCCTCAAATCTGTTGACATACTGCAGTTGCGCAACTTTATAAGCAATAACATGAAACAAACCCTGTCTCAATAGGATAAATAATAAGGATTCTTCAGTCAAATATGTGAAAACAGCCAATTTCACCCCTTTTTAACCTGTGACCTTAACTTTGACCTGACCTATTTTTTTTTTTGTGCATATTTATGTTCCTCTTGGCTAGACCTATACACCTGCCAAGTATGAAAAGTCTCCCTTATATAGTTCAAAATTCATAGCCAAGGTTAAAGTTTCGGATGCACAGACAAATAGACAGACAGACAGACAGGACAAAAACAATATGCCCCCCCAATCATTGATCTGGGGGCATAAAAATCTCGATACACAATTCTGGAAATCCATAAGGTGACTCAGGCATCACACTTTTAAATTTGTGTTAAATTTCGGAACTTCTCTGGTTTTCTCAAGTTTGATGGCTTAAAGAGTTTTGCAAACGGATGACCCCTTTTCATTTCATTTCTATATGTCAAATTTAGACACTTGATGAGTTTTCATAAAATTCTTAACAAAACTACCTAGCTTTTAGACAAAATATAGTCTTATGTTAAACTAAGGGAAAATCCAGAGAAATCTTTTTCCTGCCAATTTTTTAAAATCTTTTATCGCTGTTAAAAGCACACAGAACTATTGATTTTTTTTTAACAATTTCACTAAGTCTACAGTGCTTAATCAATCAAAATAGATTTCAAGAAAGCCTCGATATAAACAACGTCATAAAAATTTCAATATGACTGAAAGTTAATAGGTGACACTTCTGAAAAGGCAATGCACAGTACAAGTGACTTTACTTAAGCTTCAAACTAAAGTTTTATATGGAGTACAAAGTATCACAGCATACCAATCTAGAACAGCCCATCATCAGATTGTTTTCAATCTGTCAAGTGATTAAATGGATATCTTCAAAAAGACAAGATTACCTCGTACAGATGTCCTAATGAATAAACATTACAGCAAAAGTGATATGATATCTCAAAATTGTATTTCTTTTTTATTTATATATTTGTTTTAAATCTAAATAAATGAAAAATTACAGGAATTTAAATTAAGTATAGAATGAAAACAATAAGTGGAAAATGGAATTCACTCCTGTGAAACTGGCATTGAAGTTAGTGGGAATCAAAAACCTTGTCATACCTTCATTATTTATATGCTATTTTAAACTCACCGAATTTAATACAAGCCTTTACTTCAAGTTTACGAACTTTTACAACTTGGCCAGGTACTTTTGGTACAAGTGTAAGTGTTATTGAAGTTGCATCTGTAGCCTGGTCTACTGGTATAGACACTTCTTCACCAGTGTCTCCATTTAGTGTAGTTGTCTGTAAAATAATGTTTGATAAAATGAGATTAGTTATATTCTCCTATGATGCACGCCTATTATCTATTCCTTGCACAAATAGTTATTTGTGGTAAACAATGAGACTGGATATGAACTTGTTGTATTGCTTGCATGGGAATTTCATTGGTCGAGCACAAAGAATACTATTAACACATCATGCATGATGTGCTATCACTTTTTCAACGTTTCAAGATCCATTGGACACGATATACGTTACCTAACAGCGATATTGAAATTTAATACACAACAGTAGTTCGGCACTAAAAAATCACTGCATTTATTGTGAAAATCAAAAGAGAAATAGTTTAATCAGAAGAGAAATAGTTTTAACCAGAAGAGAAATAGTTTTAACAACTCGAAAGAATTGTATCTCAATGGATATCAACTATCATTATGTAATTTCAAACAATAAACTCTCCACAGGCTTGTTTGTTATATTTTGAAATTACATAACTCTAGTTGATATCCATCGATATACAATTCTTTCTCGTAATATAAACTATTCATAATTGCAAAACTTGATGTTGACAACAGAACTGCAATGAACACTATTATCAATTGTTTTAATACAAGTTCTTATATATATCTTTATATTAACAGTTACACATTTTACAAAATATTTGGTTTCAAAACTTCATGTGTGAACCAAAACTTCATGTAAAAATGATATAAACATTATTTAACTAGATGCTCAGAGACTGATAGGAAAAATGAAAGGATATGGAGTGAATGTACATGTGACAAAAACGCACACGATACATAGAAAACTCCAGTTTATCAAGGACAGGGCTTTTATTCCTGTCTACATCTTGATGTCGCCTGAGGGTCTTCAACTAGAGGTGAACAATAATCAAGAAGGCCCCTAGCGTGCACTTAAGCGGAATGCCCACCTGAATGAGCCTGTAATGCTCACCTGACAAATGGCTTCTATGCCATGCATGACCAAAAATAACGTTTTTTTTTCAATGGGGTCAAATATTTAGCTATGTTCTCCGGTACCACCCTTGTTTTTTGTCTGATCCTTTTCAGTTTTGAAATGAGTAATTTTTGCATAGGTCAGCTTCTATGCATTTAGTTATATTTCCTTGATAAGTTTCAGATGAGATGATGAAAAGGATGGCTTCCTCAAAATGGGTTCCAATGTTATACTATGTTCAGGCCATGTTTTTTTCCCTGATCAGAAAAATTTCAGTAATCTAAGCAGGACCTTCCAAATATCATTCCTGTATAGATTGGTTCAATTTGCTTTAGTAGTCTCAGAGGAGATAGCAAATATTTGTTTTTCCCATAGTGTTCCATGTAAAACTATATTCTGACCTGACGGCCATGTTTTTTAGCAGATCAATAAAAATTTTGGCAATCTACATAAAGGACCTTCTATACATCATTCCTGTAAAGTTTGCTTCAATTTGCTTTAGTAGCTTTAGAGGAGATAGCAAATATATGCTATTCCCATAGGATGTTCTGCACTAGTGGCCATGTTTTTTCAGGGAATTGGAAAATTTTCAGCAATCTATTTGAAGGACCTTCCATGTATCATTCCTGTAAAGTTTGGTTCAATTTGCTTCAGTAGGTTCAAAGAAGAAAGCATCTATATGTTTTTCCCATCATGTCCAATGTCAAACTATGTTCTGTGCTGGCAGCAATGTTTTTTGACAGATCGAAAAAAAATTTCAGTAATCCAAGTAAAGGACTTTCCATACATCATTCCTGTAACGTTTTCTTCAATTTGCTTCAGTGGCTTCAGAGGAATAAGCCAATATGTGCTTTTTCCCATAGGGTCCCATGTTACATCATTCCTGTAAAGTTTGGTTCAAATTAGTCCATTGGTTTCTGAGGAGAGAGTCAAAATTTTATAAGTTTATGGACAGACAAAGGACGACGACTGACCCTAAGTGATGGCAATAACTCACACTGACCCTTTGGGTCAGTTGAGCTGAAGAGCAACATTGCTGTTTAGTTTCTATACAGGGCACTACCACAATGGATTGGGATGTTTGGCACCAATTTAAGGTGGTTTGGTTGTCTAAAGCTGTATACCCATCTCGCAACTTTTATGCTGGGAGTCTGCAAAATATGTCATTTTTTTAAAAGCTCTTATTTTATTAAGGGGAGATATTTATGTAAAAATAATGAGGGAAAATCACATTTTCGTGATTTTTTCAAAAATATGATCAGAGACCCCTATTTTTTATTTCATATTTCCAAAGTGATTTTGTAAACACACTTTGAACATTTTTAGGAGGCTTCTCCTAAAAAAGCAAGTTCAGTGACCTATTTATTTTGTACTAAAATTTTAATAAGCATTTTATAAACTTTCAATCACAGAAAAGGTACAAAAATCTATCTTTTTTTTTTAAGTCACCCAAACTAGCTTGACCCTCCATTTCTTTTGAAATGCCTGTATCAAGTCAAAACCAATGCAGCTTATAATTTTTGGGGTGGTTTTTCACTTACCCTATCTTATAGGGTCTGTAAGTCTCGCTCAATTTTGGAACTTTCGGGTACATAATTTGTACCCGAAAGTTGCATTTTTAACAGAAAAATATGACGTTTGAAGCAAAAACATTGAACGTCATAATCCCTTATCGTCATATGTCGGCGGGAAATGTTTTCCAATTTCAATTTTATCATAACTTCTCGGTGTCACATGATGAGACTTACAGACCCTATTGTCAATTAAATTTCGGCTCCTGACAATTCTGTTGGCCGACTTTGTTATAACACTGATTGTACAAATTTTGTCAAAAGGTCATATTTTAGGAAGATATTATAAATAATTTCCAAATTTTGTTATCAGAGTGTATTATAGAACAAAAATGCACCAATATTTATCCAAGTTCTTATTTTTCATCTACAATCTGAACAAATTATGTTTTCATCTTGACATCTCAGCAATGAAAAGGCTTATAACTATAAGTACAAGGAATAAATTTTGAGATCTGAAGATAAAATAATCATGTACAGAAAATCTGTTTTAAATTTTCATGAAAATCCATTTTGAGATTAGTGCATGTCTACATTATGACACAAATATTTAGCTTATGTTTCATGAAAATCCATTCACTGATTCAGGAGTAGTGGATAAGAAATTGCAGCTTATGGTTCTGATATGCTGCTGTAATTTTTTTTTCAATCCAGTGCCAGTATGACTATAATCAACCATGAATTTGTATCATATATTGGACTGTTTATAGATTTTGTCAGGTAACATGATGGTTACTTCTATGAAATATTTCATCAATTTTAAATAACATAATAGTTCTTGATACTTTGAACATATGTTGCTGTCAACACCATGTGATGCATGTGATGCATAATGATCAATACTATGTGATACCATGTGATGCATTCTGATCAATACCATGTGATGCATAATGATCAATACCATGTGATACCATGTGATGCATTCTGATCAATACTAGGTGATGCATAATGATCAATACCAACTGTTGCATAATGATCAATACCAACTGATGCATAATGATCAATACCATGTGATGCATCCTGATCAATACTATGTGATGCATCCTGATCAATACCATGTGATTCCATGTGATGCATTTTGATCAATACCATGTGATGCATAATGATCAGTACCATGTGATGTATCCTGATCAATACCATGTGATGCATCCTGATTAATACCATGTGATGCAAAATGATCAATACCAAGTGATGTATAATGATCAATACCAACTGATGCATAATGATCAATACCATCCCCAGAGAAAATCGACTCGTGATCCCACCTTATCACGGCGTGATCACACACTGATCACACCTGTGAGGCTGGGATTAGCTGTGATTTTGAATCACACCTGGGATTAAATTTTATTGTTAGGTGGGATTGGGCGAGATATATGCGTGATTTCTACAAATAGGTGGGATATAGGTGTGATCTTTGAGAATAGGATGGGATAAGGTGTGATCTTTACAAATAAGGTGGGATAAGGTTTGATCCTCACATAGAAGTTGGATGAAGTGTAAGCATGACCTACATGTATGAAGTTTTTGGATTTTTTTTTTAAAATCTTCGCCAGACAAAGTCAACTTCATTCAATACTGAGTGAAATGAACAACTGGAAATTTCTTTAGACAGCGAGTGGAAAATCAATGTGTTAAACATTCTTGCAAATAATTGGCCAAAGAAAATATACTACAAAATATCTTTGTTGTCATTCATCGCCCCTCTCCTTTTGACATTATTTTTAGGGGAACCCAAGAATAATGTCTCCTATGATCGGCGATTTGTTTTTCATCTTTTGATGATTACTAATAACAGACAGCTATTTGAAGATATTTAAATAAATTTCTAAGGAGAATGGAAAGATCGATGAGAGTAAATATCACAACAGCTTTTCAACAACTATGTACGACTACGAGATAATTTGTTTGTTGTGAAAAATAAAAGCACATTTGGTAGATTAAAAGATATAACAGAAGGTAAATACGTATGTGCAGAATATTTTTTAGTGTAAACAATTCTTTTACCGATGCCCAAGTCGTAATCAGTAAAACCCGTGTTTATTTTCTTCGAATATTACAAATGTAATTATCTTCCTTGTTTTTAAATAACATGTGTTTACATCACATGGTTTTATGTCTGATAAACCGAAAGTCCGATAAGTTGGTAATTCTGATTGGTCAGTCACACTGCAGAAGCTGCAATGTATCCAATCAGCGTGAATATTTCTCAGCATCATTTGGCGGAAAATTACAGATGCCAGATCATCAAAAATTGTTATTAAGATTTTTTTCAGCACACAATATGATCTGTCTAACAGAATTTACTTTAAAAGACAAATAATGATCTTTACTGTACTGAATACTGTAGTGTAGGTAAACAATGAATCGCTAAACCGCCGACCGAAATAAATATTTCCAAATGTTCCGCCAGGCCTCAAATTCAATTCCATTAATTTTATTATCCCTAGTAATAAAGATCATCGGTGACAATTTTGTACATGTATGTTGTTTGCAAACGCGATGTTCTCAAACAAAATTATTAAATCTGTATCACATGTATCAAACTAGAGACATGACTGGGAAATATTGTACACTGTTGAAATTTTCAAATTTAAGGAACAACTATTCATATCACTATTAGAACATGCCATCACTTAAATGGTAAATATTGGAATTCTGGACAAAGAAAAGTTGTAACTTTATTTGTAACCTAAAGCCTAGTGCCAAAAGTGAGTCAACTTTTCAAAATTCTCTGTGCCATTTCATGTAAAAACGGTCCCTCTTTAAAAAAATTCTGTAGAACTCATTTCTTATCCGATTTACATGAAATTTTCACTGTTAAATAGCATTTTATATACAGTTTATTCCAATAATTTTGAAGTATTTTTATGACGTGTAACTTCCATATTATGACAATTTAAAACCAAATCGAAAATTTATTATATATATCCTTTGTAAATTGTGACGTCAGAAATTTCAGTTTGTAATTAAATTGTGATAAAGAAACAAATGAACTTGGAATTATTTCAAAATTACAGGCTTTAACTGCATGTCAACTCCTTTCAACAGTGAAAATTTCATGAAAGTCGGATAAGAAATAAGTTCTACAGAATTTTGTAAACAGGGACCGTTTTTACATGAAATGCACACTGAAATTTGAAAAGTTGACTCGCTTGGCACTGTGATGTTTGTACACGATATAGATGCACTAAGCACTGACCACCATTCAAGGAAGACTACATGGTGAATAAATGTCAGCTGGCCCTGTTTGCACAACTTTAATTAAATTAAACAAATAAATATATACAAGAAAACATTGGATAATTATAATATTCAAAACAAAATTCACACAAAGTGAAATATCCCAAATGAAATTTTAGATGGCGATCCCTTTCAAATTAATATATTTATTTCATACATGTATCTATTTTTTCATAAAATAGATCGAGTTTTGGAACTTTTACCAATAATGATATTGTTCAGATCTCACCAGTGATGTAGATGAGATCACACCTGTGATTTGGACGAGATCACACCTGTGATGTAGATGAGATCACACCTCACACCTGTGATTTAGATGAGATCACGCCCGAGATTTATCAAATCCCAGGTGTGATTCCATCACAGTCTGCCATGATCCCAGCCGTGATTTAGCTGGGATTTGGGTGTGATGTCAGCTGAGTTCCCACTGTGATCCCAATATTCTGCCCCAGCCGTGACTCGCCTGAATCTCTTGTGTGACTCGCCTGTGATCACACCATGCATTTTCTCTGGGGATGTGATGCATCCTGATCAATAACATGTGATACCATGTGATGCATTCTGATCAATACCATGTGATGCATAATGATCAGTACCATGTGATGCATTCTGATCAGTACCATGTGATGCATCCTGATAAATACCATGTGATGCATTCTGATCAATACCATGTGATGTATCCTGATCAATACTATGTGATATATCCTGATCAATATCATGTAATGTATTCTGATCAATACCATGTGATACCATGTGATGCATCCTGATCAATACCATGTAATGCATCCTGATCAATTCTATGTGATGCATCTTGATCAATACCATGTGATGCATAATGATAAATACCATGTGATGCATCCTGATCAATATCATGTGATGCATCCTGATCAATACCATGTGATGCATCCTGATTCAAAGTCAATACCGAAGTTACTGTGAATTTACTTACTGCATATGCACATATAGACAACTTATGTCTCTTCAGTGCAGATAAAATCTAAACATTTGGAAGGCCATAAACTCAAAGATACTTAAAAACTGATAGAGAACAAATAACCAATATGATCTAAATGTAAAACCAAAATCAGCTAAGGACAGATCTTTGCATGAGGGAGATACTCCTTAGATTTCAACAAAATTTACAGAAATTTAGATATTGTAAGGTTTCAAAAATAATCTGCTTTCGGGTCAGTACCGAAGTACTGACTACTGGGCTGGTGAATACCCTAGGGGACTATCAGTCAACCAGCAGTGGCATCAACCCAGTGGTAACAAATAACTAAATACCGAAGTTACTGTGAATTTACTTCGGGTCAGTACCAAAGTACTGACTACTGGGCTGGTGAATACCATGTGATGCATCCTGATCAATTCTACGTGATGCATATTGATCAATACAAAGTGTTGCATAATGATAAATACCATGTGATGCATCCTGATCAATATCATGTGATGCATCCTGATTCAAAGTCAACACATAATATTGTCATTTATCATTAATTTGTATGAATTTTCTTTGATCTACAGAGACTGATATTTTCAGTATCACTTAACTGGACACTATCATGAAAATATTGTGTCACTGTCGAGGCGTCATGTGCAGGTTGCTATGATGATGTCATGTTTTGGTACAATTTGTCATTTTCATAGCGTAATACGTTAAATGAAGAATGCATATAAATTATTACGATAAACAATAGATGAATTGTGCTAAAATAGAAAATTCAACTTACTTCTATTTATTATAGAGTTTATCATTTGGTGAATTACAGATAAAAGAAATATTTGGTTTTTAATACAGATTTTATCATGGTGGAAGGCATCAAGCTTGCCCTAACGGGCTCACTTAATACTAGCCTTAATAAAGTCCATATCAAAAACAAAATGTCCTATATTCCATATATAGAAATAGCTTGATATATTTAACATAACACAAGTTATGTGTGGTAATGCTATATAAGATTTCATTTTTACATCATAGCTTTCTGTAGTCTTATGTCTTTGCATCCATGGATATTACCTGCTAGAAACAAGAGCTGTCGCTGAATTGCAGCTAGATATCCCCCGCTCATTAAACCCTGAATCAATATGTTAAGTTCAAATTAAGGTGCATGTGGAAACATTATAGGTGTGAACACAGTGCGAGTTTGGATACAATATGAGTATGGACACAATGATATAAACCTCAAGAAATAACTTTTCTGTCGAAATCGGACAAAAATGAAATTCACCCTTTTATGGCCTCTATGACATTTTTTACAAAAATCATAGGCTTTAGAGAAATTTCTCACCAACACTTTGAAAAAACTTCTCAAGAGGATAACCATGAAAAAAGGTGCTTCTCACCTGCAGCCTTGTTTCAGAATATCTACCAGGTATCCTTTGAATTATTTTTTTTTTTTGAAAAATTTGTCAAATTCCAAAAAATCATTGCGGAAGGAAACAATAAAAAGTCAAAGTCAAATTATCTCCCCTTCATGGTTTCAGACAATAAAAAAATTCCTTAGTGTACATCTTTATATAATATCCTTCTTCTGTATAAAGATTCATAAAAATGCTTGCAATGGTTTAAGAGGAGTTCCACTTACGAGGTAATCTGTGCATATGGAATCAATGAAAAGTCAAGGTCAAATTATCTCCCCTTCCTGGTTATGGACAATAACTATATTCCTTCATCCACATTTCCATATAGTGTCCTTCCTTTGTGTAAAGTTTCATTAAAATCCTTCAAGTGGTTTAAGAGTTGTGCCTACGAGGTTTGACAATTATCTGAAAAGATGGAATCAATGAAAAGTCAAAAGTCAAATTATCTCCTCCTTCTGGTTTCAAGCAATAAGTATATTCCTTCATGTACATCTCCATATAGTGTCCTACCTTTGTGTAAAGTTTCATTAAAACCCTTCCATTCGTTTAATAGGAGTTGTGCTTACGAGGTAATCTGTGTAGATGGAATCGATCAAAAGACAAAGTCGAATTATCTCCCCTTCCAGGTTTCAGGCTATAATTAAATTCTTACATGCACATGTCTTTATAGGACACCCTTCCTTTGTGTAAAGTTTCATCAAAATCCTTTGAGTGGTTCAAGAGAAGTTTTGCTTACAAGAAGTGTGGACAGACGGACAGACAGACAAGGGGATTCCTATATACTCCTCAAACTTCGTCTGGGGTATAATAAACTCTTTAAATATGAAGTTATCTTACCTTTGTGACACCATTGACTTCTAATATAACAGCCTTCACATTGTCCCCTTCAAAATTTACACCCATAAATGGTATTTTTTTCGGAAAAGTTAAATTTAAAGAGGAAGGCTCTTCCACTGGTGCTGAAATCCATTCCACATTTGGTCCAGATGAATCTTTTAAAGCATTCTTTGGTGTTGTACTACTGTTAGTTGATGATGCTGTCACTTCTATATTTGATGGATTCTGGGCAGTTTCTTCACATTCTGTAATAAACAGTCATGAAAATGAGCAAGTCAGTTCGTCAANCAATCAAGCTTCTATAGAATTCTATT
This sequence comes from Modiolus philippinarum, assembly GCA_002080025.1. Taxonomy (NCBI): domain Eukaryota; kingdom Metazoa; phylum Mollusca; class Bivalvia; order Mytilida; family Modiolidae; genus Modiolus; species Modiolus philippinarum. The sequence continues at coordinate 47,766 of MJUU01014441.1, read as the reverse complement.
GTATACCAATTTGTCATCACTGGAGTATCAAGGTAAACCCCTTCAGGCAGTACAAATTGGTGTACAATAGAATTCTATAGAAGCATGATTGTCTTGACGAGCAGACAAATGACAGGAGTTTAGAAGGAGTTTTATAGGTGTTACTAGAGGAATATTGGTATGTTCATTGAAGAATTGCAAAAAAAATCATTTAATCATCCAGGAAATCTGCCATAAAATGTATTACAAATTCATATATTGCAATACATGACAAAAAGATAAATTGACAACGAGGAATTTTGTTGATACATGTCACCTGTTCTTTATAACATCAGCCTTATTAAATAAGTGTAGACACAGATACATCTCGCCACAATATAAACATTGTCGTCTACAATTGAAAAACTGAATACAGAAGGTCAAGAAAATCAATGCCTCATTCAACTTTAAACTATCTTGGTGGGATTTTAAAAAATAAATAAGTCATTGGACCATGCCACTGAGGTCAAGGTTACTTTACATGAGGCAGACTTGCATGTTCCCTCTATGATGTAAGAATTAACCTAAATGGAGACAATAGAGGTGTTACAACTGCTGAGAAATTGACATGAATGTAATTCACTGGACCATGAAATTAAGATCAAGGTTACTCAACATATGTCAGACTGGCATTTACTTATCAACCTTTTATGAAGAGCATGGGTGTTACAATTGCTGAAAAATGAATATAAATATAAAAAATTATAAAAATCATTAAACCATAAAACAGGTAAAGTTTGGGTAAAGGTACACAGGTTCCAATGTCAACAACCAACACTAAATTTTAGTGTAACCTTGACCACAACATTATTCAATTTTACTTGTTTACAGTATTCATATCCAGCATTACTGAACCCTACTAAACCAAAAATATGTTTACTCAATCTACAGAAACCATGCCTTGTGAATGTAAAAAGGTTGACCACTGCCTGTCCAAATACTATATTGTGACATTACAATTATTTTGCAACTTGTTAACATTCCAGTTCAATTAGACTGTTCATGTTAAAATCCTATTTTTTTTGCGTTCATATAAAATGAAGTTCATAAAAGAAACTTTGAAAACTAGAGCAGTGAATTTACCTGTTGTAGTTTTTGGTGTTGGTGCTGTTGTAACTGTTGTAGTTTTTGGTGTTGGTGCTGTTGTAACTGTTGTTGTAATGACAGGTGTAGTTGTGGACTCAGTTGACACTGAAAATAAATCAGACAATAATATCTATAAATTGTATACAACCATTCCCAAATACTAATAGTTTACCTAAGTAAAGTTTGAAATTCGTATTTCACAATTGTATCAATATTTCTTGCTTCATGGTTTAACCACTAAAAGAAACAACCATATGGCTTCAAAACTTTGATTTCCAGAAAACCCTTATTTCCCCTTTACAATACAGGGACTGTACAACTTCAATAAGCACACCAAATATATCAATCAATTGGTAATTTGTAAAGAATCCTTTGATCTCTTGAGGCAAGTATTTTCAGTATTTGCTATCGCCCGAATACGAAAAAGGATTGGCAAAAAGTCTTAAGCCACGCCTACCTTGTCAATTAGTGCATAATATAAACAAAGAAATATACATTTAAAAAACTGTAAAGGATCACACAATTTCTTTTACTAAGTCAATTTCATGATTTCTTCAAAATTGATTTTCATTTTTCAAAATGTGTTGTATCAAATGATTTTGTTCATTACAGATTAAAACAATAATAGGAGTTCTGTTTCGGATATTTCAAATATTGTCTATCAATTATAGACTTACCCACAAAGTGCGTGCATCCATTATAGTTGACAATATTTTTTGTATCCAAAACAAAACTTCCATTATGTCATATATATTTAGTTACATTAGATAATTCAATATGTGAATGTGTATATGATTAATTTATATGTTCAATGACTATAAGGGTGGATTATGGGACATCCAATATGACTGTGGTCCCACTCCTCAATCAGTTTTTAAAATTACTTTTATCTTTTCGAAAAAAATTTATACTAAATCAATTTTCTCTTCAGCAGTACTTGCTGATTTAAATCTACAGCTGCTCAGTTGTAAACATTAAATGTATTTCCCACTTAGTCTGAATGGAGCTCTTATCTTGATCAGAAGCTGGGAGTTATAAAAAAAAATCTTAAAACAGGACACAGGGTCTAAAGAACAACTTTGCAAATTTGGTTTATATTGAAATCATAGTAAAAGATAATACAATATCAAATAATACAAAACTAATTCTTTTCATTTGATTAATTGTTTATAATATAAGGCTTTGATAATGCATTTTCCATTTTGGCAAAATGTAACCAGATATTCTCTGCTTGTTACCCTATTTTCAGCAGGATGTTGATTTTCATTGCAAAAGTTTAAATAAAACCATTTAAATAAATCCAATAGCATGCAGCAGTGATTATACTCCTTTTCTTGATCTTGATAAATCAATAAATCAAGGAAAGTTAAACACTAAAGTTTCTGATAAAAGGGATGATTGCTCCTTCTGATAAAAGGGATGATTGCTCCTTCTGATAAAAGGGATGATTGCTCCTTCTGATAAAAGGGATGATTGCTCCTTCTGATAAAAGGGATGATTGCTCCTT
>MJUU01014441.1:23900-44901 GCA_002080025.1 Modiolus philippinarum | reverse complement strand
CTCCTTCTGATAAAAGGGATGATTGCTCCTTCTGATAAAAGGGATGATTGCTCCTTCTGATAAAAGGGATGATTGCTCCTTCTGATAAAAGGGATGATTGCTCCTTCACTATAGTCAATTTTTCCCGACGGCAATGTTCCATTAGCCCCTTTTTATGGGGTCTACATTTCACAACTTGTTTGATATGCAAAAGTACTGTAAACCTTCTTATTTTCGCAGCTACTTTATTTCGCGTTTTGTCTGTCCTTGTCAGCTTCGTGGAGACTAATTTTCGTGATTTTCTAATTCTGCTGATGTATTTGTATAAGGATTAGAAATATTCGCGACGATTTATTTTCGCGATATTTTTACAACCGCGAGATCGCAAAAATTAGTTGGTTTACAGTATGTAGTGATGTTTCTGACTTCAACGACCAAAATCTTTGTCTCACTGAAAAACTTCTGCATAAAGGGTTTAGATATCATAAATTGATAAAAACATTCTCTCAATTTTATTATAGATACATTGACTTATTAAGAAAATTTGGTTCTACATGCAGGGCTCTTATACAACAGGGCATTTCACATCTAAATTTCTATGGAAATATCATTTACAAAGCACATAAATTCAAAAATTATCCTTCCAAACTTATTAATCCCGTTGAACAAACTTATTCATAAAGGATATGAATACAGCATTTTTGTTAAATCATTACTTCTGGTTTTTGTTGGCAAAAATATTGATCAGCTCCGAAATGCTTTACACCGTAACTAAATTTAAACAATTTTTCATATTGGCAGTATTTGGCATTGCACAATATCATGTTCTCCTTCATAATTGAAGATGTTGTTATATGAAATCTATTAAGAAGTATTTCAATTGAAGTTTCATATGTATAAGAAGACTTGATATCATAGTCAACTGAAATTATGTCCTTAGCTAGCTGTCAGTAACTGCGAGCATTTGTCTGGGAAGAACCCGTAAGTATTGTCTTGATGTTTTATGTACTTCATTGCAATTGTACTCATCTTGATAAGATGGACTTTTTTCTAGTTTGATTTTTACTGTGAGTCTTTTTGTATATTTATTTTTTAGCCATTCACCACACATATGGGGAGGGTTTGGATCCAAGAAATCTAGTTTAACCCCACTGCAATTTTTGCGCCGGTCCAAAGTCAGGAATATTTTGGTCATTGGCCTGTCCTTGTCTTCTTATAAAATTTTAGTTTCTTGATATTCCGGTTATTGGATGTGGTTTGTTTCCATTGATTTATTCACCTTTTTACCGCCATTGGGGGGCCATATAGGGCTTGCTATATGGTGTGAGGTTCCTCACTGAGTTGAAGACCATACGGTGACCCTAAATGCTTTGTTTTGGATCATTTTAACCTGGATATGGGATGTTGTTTACCCCATTTCCTTTCTTTTTCACATTCAAAGGGAGTGAAGACCAAGTTTGGTTGTGTTAAGTCCTACATTACTTGCAGAAGGTCATTTTAAATATGTTACCTATGGGGTCCTTTGCATAGTGGCTGTAATTTTGATGATAAAACCTGAACCTGCCGGACCCATCTTTTTAAAGAACAATCAAAGGAAAGTCCAATTCTTAAAGGACAATAGTGACAAATTTTACTTAGGTTTCAAAGAAGAGCTTTCTCAGCCTTTTCTTAACACGGTTCAATGTTATACAAAAATAGAAAAAATGTGAAGTCAAACTCCTGATAAATATATAAAAAAAAATAAAGGGCTACGCTGAGCGCAGCATGATACGACCGCAGCATGTCGACCAAAAAAATTTAAACAAGTGTAATTTAAAAGTGAAAGTGGACACAGTTAAAAGCTTGACACAGTAACTTGATGGACACAATAAGGAGCTTGACATATTAATAAGCTGGACTCAAACTACAGAACATTAAAATTAGCTCTTTCGATCCCTAAAAGCATTGAAATTGTAGAGTTACGCTAAATCTGTTGACATACTTCTGACAGCTTGCATCAAGATGAATTAAAAGAAACTTGAGGCTCACATGAGCCTGTATCGCTCACCTGGTGACTGGTTTTATTCAGACCACCTATTAATACCATAAATCAGGTCACCAGATGTTACATTTTCATTCTTGGATGAGGTACAAACTAAAAATCACAATCTTTGGAAGGGATCACCCAAAGACAGTTGTAACCAAGTTTGGTTCCAATTGGCTCAGTAGGTTCAGAGGAGAAGACATTTGAATGCATTTCCCCTAGAGTCCCTATGTTAAACTATGTTCCCTGCTGACGGCCATCTTGAATGAGGTAGGAACATAAAAATCACAAACTTTGAAGGGAAACATCTAAAGACTAATGTACCTAAGTTTGGTTCCAATTGGCACAGTGGGTTCAGAGGAGAAGACATTTGAATGCATTTCCCATAGGGTCCCTATGTTAAACTGTGCTCAATGCTGGCAGCCATTTTGGATGAGGTACCATGTAAAAATCACAAACTTTAAAGGGGACCACCCAAGGACTATTGTGACCAAGTTTGGTTCAGTTTGACTTGGTAGTTTAAGAGAAGATCTACGAATACATTTCCCATAGGGTCCTATGTTAAGCTATGTCCCGTGCTGGCGTCACCATCTTGGATGAAGTACGAACATACAGCTCATTAAAATTATTGCTGTTGGAGTTAACATATGTGTTATGGTCTCATGTTCATTTACTCCATATCCTTTCGTAAAATAAAAATCACAAACTTGAAAGGGCACCATCGAAAGACTACTGTGACAATATTTGGTCCCCATTGGCTCAGTGGTTTCAGAGGAGATCTTTGAATGCATTTCCCGTAGGGCCTTATGTTAAAACTAACTTCCCCGCTGGCGGCGAACCTGCTGGATATGTGAAAACGCCCATGGACGAGATGCATATGTAGAAATTGTAGTTCTGGAAAACCTCAACACTTTTGCATTTCACATTTAACCTTTAATTCAAACAGTTTTTAAAATGAAAGTAAAAAAGTTAAAAAATTGTAAAATTTCAAAGACAAGCGGCAATAACTTCTATGTGGGTTGTCATATTTTCTTCAAAATTGCATGACATGTAGATCTTACTATGCTGACCATTTTTGTTGTTCAAACTTCACTTCTATCTTCTACCATTTTCAATATTTAAGACTAAAAGTAACGAAAAACTGAAATTTTTACGGAAAAAGGGCAATAACTCAAAGATGGGTAAACGGATATTCTTCAAAATTGCAGGGCAGGTAGATCTCATCATACTGATCATTTATACCCCTATGTCAGAATTTTGATATCTGTAATGGTTTTCCAGTAATTTGCAAAAACCAGCAATTTACCCCTATGTTCTATTTTTTGTAAAAACAGCCATGTTGTTTGGTCTACGGTCATAAAAATCACAAACTTGAAAGTGCATACCCTGGTGATGATTCAGGCCAAGATTGGCTAGTATTGGCCCAATAGTTTCAGAGGAGAAGATCTTTGAAAAAAAGTTAACGGACGACGATGGACGGACGACTGACGCCGAGTGATGGCAAAAGCTCACATGGCCTTTGGCAAGGTGAGCTAAAAATGTCATTGAAATCTGAATAAAAACAACAATTTCACTTATTTCAAAAATTGCATTTCGGCCCTTTTGACCCCTAATAGTTCAGAAATGGTAAGAGATACCCCAAATCTGTTTGTACACTACAGAAAGCTAACAACAAGAGAAATCTTAAGAAAAAAATCTCATCGAAATGCGATGAAAAATAAAAGATTTAGATTATCTGCATATTTGCAGTTTGGACCCCGTTTGGCCCCTTAATTCTCCAAAAGGAAACAAGTTATCAAAAATCTAATAGACAAGTGCTTATTAATCTTAATTATCTAATAGACAAGTGCTTATTAATTTTACATAAGGAATCATTAAAAAAAAACTGCATCAAAATCGGACTAGAAATAGAAAAAAAAATTTTTGAGAATTGCCCCTTTTGGGCCTCATTTATCTCATGAACGGTACATGCGACATGAAATCTATTGGCATACTACTGATTGGAAATTTCCTAAGTAATCCAATGAAAGAAACCCCATCAAAATCTGATTAATAATAACAATTCTACAGACAAATATGTGAAAACACCCAATTTTGCCCTTTTTGGTCCCCCTTTTAAAAATGGGAGGGACCACAATGTCCAAAACCTACCTACACCTTCCTTTTGTGTAAAGGAACATTGTGTTAAAATTTCATAAGGATTGATCAACTTGGACTTAAGTTATTGACCAAAAACAAAAGTGTCTACAGACAACAACGCCGCCACCGACGACAGCGCCATACCATAATACATCCTCAAATTTTTTGCGGTCGTATAAAAAGAAAAAAAATATGACTGAACTCATGTAGCTAATGATATAGCCAAATAATTACTAGAGGCTCAGACACTGAGCCTGAATCGCTCACCTGACAAATTTAATGCTACAACAGGTGATGAAAGTGATGTTTATCCCATAGGATACTAGTACTATGTTAAAATATGTTCTGTGCTGGCAGTCTTGCTTTTTATCAGATCAAAACAAAATAAGCAATCTTAGTTTGACTGAATTTGCTTCAATAATTTCAGAGCATTTGATGAAAAAGATGTTTTCATAGTGGGGTACCATTTTAAACCAAGTTCCATGCTGGGAGAATTTTTTTCTCAGATCGGAAAGAAATGAGCAATCTTTGTACAGAACCTTCCAAACATCATTCCTACAAAGTTTGGTTGAATTTGCTACAGTTGTTTCAGAGGAGAAGATGAAAATTTCCCATATGGCCAATGTTAAACTATGTTCTGTGCTGGCGGCAATGTTTTTTGTCGAATCAGAATAAAATTAGCAATCTTTCTAAAGGACCTTTAGTACATCATTCCTGCAAATATAGATTGAATTTGCTTCGACAGTTTCAGAGGGGTTGCTGAAAATGTGATTTTTCCCATAGGGTCCTATGTTAAACCTAAGTTCCTTAATGGCAGCCATGTTTTTTATCACAGTGAAATAAAATGAGCAATCTTTGTAAGGGACCTTCCATACATCATTCCTGCAAAGGTTTGTTGAATTTGCTTCAGCAGTTTCAGAGGAGAAGAAAATGTAAATTTTCCCATAGGGTCCAATGTTAAACCTTAGTTCCGCACTGGGAGCCACGTATTTTATTGGATGGAAATGAAATGAGCAACCTTTGTAAAGGACCTTGAAAAACATCATTCCTGTAAAGTTTGGTTGAATTTGCTTCAGTGGTTTCAAAGGAGAAGATGAAAATGTGAATTTCCCTTAGGGCCAATGTTAAACTATGTTCAGTACTGGCGGCCATGTTTTTTATCGGATTGGAACGAAATGAGCAATCTTTGTAAAGGACCTTCAGTTCATCATTCCTGTAAAGTTTGGTTGCATTTGCTTCAGTGGTTTCAGAGGAGAGGAAGAAAATGTGAATTTTCCCATAGGGTCCATTGTTAAACCTAAGTTCCGTGCTGGTGGCCATGTTTTTTATCGGATCGGAAAGAAATGAGCAATCTTTGTAAAACATCTTCCATACATCATTCCTGTAAAGTTTGGTTGAATTTGCTTCAGTGGTTTCAGAGAAGTTGAAAATGTGATTTTTCCCATGGGGCCAATGTTAAAACTATCTTCTGTGCTGGCGGCCATGTTTTTTATCAGATCAGAACAAAATGAGCAATCTTTGTTCAGGACCTCAAGTTCATCATTCCTGTAAAGTTCAATTGAATTTGCTTCAGCGGTTTCAGAGGAGAAGAAGAAAATGTGAATTTTTTTTCCATAGGGTTCAATGTTAAACCTAAGTTCTGCGCTGGCGGCCATGTTTTTTATCGGATCGGAAAGAAATGAGCAATCTTTGTAAAACATCTTCAATACATCATTCCTGTAAAGTTTGGTTGAATTTGCTTTAGTGACTTCAGAGGAGAAGTTGAAAATGTGAATTTCCCATAGGGCCAATGTTAAACTATGTTCCGTGCTGGCGGCCATGTTTTTTATCGGATCAGAACAAAATGAGCAATCATTGTTAAGGACCCTTAGTACATCATTCCTGTAAAGTGTGGTTGAATTTGCTTCAGTGGTTTCAGAGCAGAAGATGAAAATGTGATTTTTCCCATAGGGTCCAATGCTAAACTAAGTTCCACGCTGGCGGCCATGTTTTTTGTCGGATCGGAACAAAATGAGCAGTCATTGCAAAGGACTTCCATACATCATTCCTGTAAAGTTTGGTTGAATTTGCTTCAGCTGTTTCAGAGCAGAAGATGAAAATGTGAATTTCCCATAGGGCCAATGTTAAACTATGTTCCGTGCTGGCGGCCATGTTTTTTTACGGATCGGAACAAAATGAGCAATCATTGTTAAGGACCTTTAGTACATCATTCCTGTAAAGTTTGGTTGAATTTGCTTCAGTGGTTTCAGAGCAGAAGATGAAAATGTGATTTTTCCCATAGGGACCAATGTTAAACCTAAGTTCAGCGCTGGCGGCCATGTTTTTTGTCGGATCAGAACAAAATGAGCAAACCTTGTAAAGAACCTTCCATACATCATTCCTGTAAAGTTTGGTTGAATTTGCTTCAGTGGTTTCAGAGCAGAAGATGAAAATGTGATTTTTCCCATAGGGTCCAATGTTAAACCTAAGTTCCGCGCTGGCGGCCATGTTTTTTGTCGGATCGGAACGAAATGAGAAATCTTTGTAAAGGACCTTCCATACATGGTTCCTGTAAAGTTTGGTTGAATTTGCTTCAGTGATGAAAATGTGAAAAGTTAACAGACGGACGACAGACGGACAACCGACGGACGATGGACGCCAAGTGATGGCAATAGCTCACCCTGACCCTTTGGGTCAGGTGAGCTAAAAAGCTAACAGAGGGACGGACGAAGGACGAGCAAATACGATGGCAATAGCTCACACTTCGGGTCAGGTGAGCTAATAATAAAAGTGTCTTTTATCAACATTGACACATTCAATTTAAATGATATGAATATAAAATAAAAGCATCTTACATTCACTTAGAATGATATGAATATAATGCACATGCTCAATTTTGTAATAGTATATCATATAGGGGAAAGCTTTTTTCTGCAGGATCCAAACAAAATTAGCAATTTTTGTCAAGGAACTTCCATATACATTATTACAATCATTCAAGTACAGGTAAGAATTTGTTTCAGTAGTTTCAGAGCAGAGTATGAAAATGATCACACTGATCCTTCAGGCCAGATGAGCTCATAAAGGGATACTTTTCATATTCAGAATCTAACCCAGGGGGAAGTGCGAGACTGGAAATTTTTCCATAAATGGATGTTTTCCCTCTAAGACGGCCCATAAAAGACAGGGTCGAGTGAAGCTGTCTTACATGGGTTAATGACCAATCCAACATTGCAATTTGTTCAACATCACAATTGTTACCACAATGAAATCCATAGATTACTTGACCTCACAATTTAGAACTCCACTAGAAATGGCAAGACTTCTTTCTTTCGGGTTCATGAATGATGTATTTACGAAAGAAATAGGTTCTTACACTCGACCAAAATTAAAGATCGGGATTATGTTCCACTCATGTGGGAAATTTTATGTCTTTTACCCTCGTTTCACTCATGAAATGACGGAATTTCTCACACCCGTGGAAGATATCACTTACCGTATTCGACCCAATAAGCGCCCAGGGCGCTTAGAAAATTCAAAAACGGGGGCGCTTAATTGCATCGGCAAAACCGGAATTTATGCATGTCCGCTACCGTCATTATTATTAAGTTCTATAATGCGTCTTTAACTTCCGGTTGTTTAAATCGTGGTGAAACGAGAAAGTAACAGTAATTAATCACGCGAATTCGGCATAAATAAATAGATATCGTTACTCAGGAGTCGTGGGAGGTATGTAAACATTCTGTTTCTTAAAATTACGGCGATAATATACCCGCTTAAAACTCAAACATCGGCAAAAAACGTAAGTAAATTTTGGCAGTTTGGGAGTTTTGAGAGGGCGCTTATGCATTTTGACTTTGAAAAAGGGTGAGGGGGCGCTTATTGGAGCAGGGGCGCTAATAAGGTCGAATACGGTATCTTTAATATGGTCTCATTTAAGAACAAATCAATCTCAGACACCCAAGGGTAAGATCTCCAGTCTCGGACAAAACCTGCAGAGTCCAAGATGATTGAAATCATACCCAAGTGCGCCTTATTTAAAAGACGATTTTTCTCGTATTTTCCTGTGAAATTTTACTACAAATGATATAACATTTTTATAAAACATTAATTAAATACACTTATGATCCTTCAATGAGGACACATATACTAGACTACAGACCTTAATATGCAATCACTATATTTGCCGGTAAACTTTTTAGGGGAGATAATTTGATTCTTCAAGGAGTTCAAGGATCTGCTTTGAATTTTATAGTACTTCCAACTAGGATAGGTACACTACTGTTGGACAATTGTTACCAAGTTTTATTTTCATTGGTATAAAAGTAATTATGGGCAGGGTGATGGAAATTCAAACTGGATGTTACACGAGTTAAATGGCCACTGCTCATTAAATATTCATTTCTAAGCAAAAATTCAATTAAAAATTTGAATTTTGTATTTGTATTTGAATGACTTTAAATAACTTTTTAAAACTCACCAGATTCAATACAAGCCTGTACTTCAATTTTACCAACTATCAGCACTTCGCCATCTACTGGTTCAAATAAAATTTTTAGTAATTCTAGTTCAATAGCATTCTCAAATGTTACAGTCACTTCTTCTGCAAAAGTTCCATTCAATTGTCTTGTCTGTAACAAACAAAGAGATAATCAACTGTACAAATTCAGAAAATTAAGAAAAAGCAGAATGCTTCTATGTGATATTGATGTACGACATCAAACTAAATAATCCTTCACATCAAGAGCTCAACATAATGTAATACTAGGTTATTCAAACTCATTAAAACAATACATCATTTTCACAGATTTAACTCACGAGTTGTGGCAATATCCTTCAAAATGTAGATAAAAATGGCCATAAACTGACTGTATATTGGGAAATGTTACCTGCCCTTGTTCCTACAAGGTTAATATTTGCGAGTCCTAGGCTCAAAATTAAGAGGTCATGACCAACAAACCAGCACATTTCAATATGACTGATACAAATTTGATGTATGAAATTCCATTTCAAACAATTGCATGTGAAAATTAAGTGAACATATGAAACTCACTTCTGTATGAGGAAAAGACTTGTGTGAAATGTGATAAAAATTGTCAGGCAATTACCAACTGAAGCAAGCCATGGTTGATGTATAAAATATAGCACATTTTATTGTTGTATGGTAGTTAATACTGGAGTGAAATATCTTAGTCAACAAAAACTACTGTTCTGTTGTAATTTATGTGATACAAATGAAGTTTTTCCAAATTTTCATCTAAGAATAGACCATATCAAAGCTCTTGTATCAGGATTTACAAGACCAATTAATCATAGTATAAAAAATGTCACACCATAAAGTCTTAAACGTCATGAAATTATGTTTTTTGAAGTACATACTTGGTCACATGGGGCGGGCATAATTTGTGACATAGGGAAGAGAAACAACATTTGGTGAATCCAAATACCAGAACTGGGATATGGTCTTTTGTTTTTATAGTTTGAAGCTTTTGTAGGCAGAATAGTATTCAGCATGAAATAGGGTCTGTAAGTCTTGTCATGTGACAGCAAGACAGATTTGAAGTTTTCAGATTGACAGATATGACATTTTCAGATTATAAAAGATATGACGTTTTCAGATTACTGCAGATATGACACTTTCTGATTATGACAGATATGACATTTTCAGATTATGACATTCAAACTTTTGTTTGAAACATGGATATTTTTGTGACTTCCTGGTACAATTAATGAAAACAGAAGTTTCAAAATTGAACGAGACTTATAGACCCTATTAAGAAAAATATATCTTACCTTTGCATTTGAATTTACTTCCACTGTAAAAGACTGAGAATTGTTTACAGTTAATGTTACACTCATTATCTGTATTTCCCTGCCAAAAGTCAAAGTAATGAATGGATTTGTATCTCCTACTGCTGGACTCCAATTTGCATTTGGTGTAGATGGATTTTTTAAAGCATCTTCTGGTTTTTTTCCATCTTTAGTTGTGGATGCTGTTACAGCTATATTTCCTGGACTCTGTGGTTCAGTTTCACAAACTGTAACAATGAGTGAAAATAATGAAAATACCACTATTGTAAATAGACATATCATAAATATATAAACAGATCTGTCTAAAATTTATTCTTTTTAGCATCAGTTTACTTTCAACTGGAAACGGGAAAACTGGAAAAAAGGGTTCAGAGAATAAAATCATCAACAAAAAAGTTAATGAACAATGTCCATTGTCTTAAATCTTGTGCTCTGGTTGCATCCATCTTGAACAATGTACAGAGCAGCTGAACACAATTTCAAGGGAATCACCCCAGCAAAGTTATGACAAGTTAAGTTTTTTTTTTTTGTTTTTGTTTCTTTTTTCTATTTCTGTGTGTTTTTTTTTTGTTTTTTTTTTGTGATGTTGAATTTTTCAAACTTGCAGCCATCTTTGTTTTAGTAAAGACAAAAATATTTAATGAGCCTATCAAGGACCCTTGTAACCAACTTTGGTTCCAATCCGACATATAATTTTCAGATTATCTTTGATGAATATTTTGAAGGGAACTGCAAACTGACCATTGTTAATTCAGTTTGGTTCTAATTGTTGATGCTGTATCAAAAAAAAATCTCTGACCTTGTTTTCTAAGATGCTTGAAAGGATTGATTGATTGATTGATTGATTGATATGTGGTTTAACGTCACTTTCAGCAGTATTTCAGCAATCTCATGACAGTCAGTTTTAGTGGTGAAGGAAGCAGGAGTGTCCCAAGAGAACAACTGACCTTTCGTAAAAATACCCTAACCACTCGGCCAACCAAGCCCTGATGCTTGAAAGGATGCTACATTTGAAAACTAAATTTATGAGCTCGATAAAAATTAAAGAAAATGCTTTAATTTATAAACATAAATAACGATAGTTCCTATCATTATTTATGTTTGTCTCTTGTTTTCATTATTGTTTTTTCTGGTGCAGTTTGCTTGTAGATTGTGGCTTGTGATATTTATCAGGGGGAAATGGGAGATATAACCTGTTGCTGCAGGAAACAACATGGGTAGTCGTTGATGACTTAAAACAAGAACACAAATTAGATGTAGTGATAAAAGCACATGTGGCATATTAACAAGTAAATTAATGTGAAACATGTTATAGGGTGATATGGCGATATCTGTCACAAATCTGATTTTTTTTTTATTATTATTATTTTGAAGATCTGTAAATAAATTTTAACTAACAACTGTGAAATCAGCAGAAATTTAAAGATAGTTCCATATACATTGAAAGTATGGATTTACATATGTTTATTCCAAGTATGAGGCAAGGCAAATTTAGTAAATTCAGGTGTTAATTATGCTCCTGATGCAGGCTACTTCTCAGGCAATAAAAGTGATTTACATGACACTCTTTTTTTTTCAATAGCCAAGATTTCAAATTAAAAATAATTCAGAGCTAATGTTAATGTAGGTTTGATAAAAAGTACAACATTAGTTATGGAGGATTATATGATACCCCATCATGTTTCACAAAATTTAGAAGTATAAAGGGGCATTAGTCCACAACTCCTTTGACCTCTGAAACCCATATTTGAACTCGACCCGAGTTTTGTGGTGAATAAGTTACATACCAAGTTTGAAGTCTGTATGTTATTCTGTTCACAAGTTATCAGTTGGAAACCTTTGGGGGCGAACAGACAGACAGACGGATGGATGGACACACGACTTAGGTACGTGTGACAGGTAATAAAAACTGTACAAAACTTATACTTACTGGTACTTGTAACAGGAGTTGTTGTTGTTACTACTGAAGCTGAAATATAAAAACACCAATTTAGCAAAAAAATGATGGGATACTGAACTATTAAATATATATCTATATACAATGTATTACTGTAAACATATTAATTTAAGAGGATGCCTATTTTTGCGTTATATGATGATCAACACATTTGCAGGTATCAATTTCCACTGTTTTCAATGGTAAAAAGTACTTTTCTAAACAAAATCTTTCTTTCATGGGTACTATTCTTCAACTGTGAAATTAGTAAGTACACCTCGAAAAATTAATATGTTTACAGTATTTGATATATTACTTTTACTCATGCAATTAACCAATCATTTGAAGAGACTACATCATTTATTTCATTTAGATAAGACTTAAAAATTGACCTGGTGACAGCTCTTGACAAAATGAAGTGCAAAAATACAATAAACTCCTCCAATTGTAAGTATTTAATGTTAATTGTCTTATTTTAGACTTTTTGAAACAGAAAATTTTAAATTGGATATAAAAAATATTATATAGATTGTTGAGGATATTCAAAAAGTTTGGGCCAATGTGAAAACCATGTTCTGGCTGGTGGCCATCTTGGATGAGGTACAGACCTGCCAGATACATTTTTTGGATGGGACCATTGTGGCTTAGGTTGGTTTTAATTAGACTAGTAGTTTCTGAGAAGATCTTTTACAGCAATTTTCCTTTTACTGAATGCACTCACAGTAGAAAATTTGGTAGCTCTCCAGATAGTTACAATAGGTTTCTCAATAGAAGTTTGACCTTAAAGGTAGAAAGGTCACATACCCATTCATTGTATTTGTCCTGGATATGGGCCAGATTATCTGGTGTCAATTTCAACAGGAAACAATTTAAGTTCACCCAAATTTGTTTTAATATTAGAATAGCCAATCAAGAATAAACATGCATTTTTTCATGTAATAAGGTTAAAATCACACAATGGTACCATTACTGTTTAAATTTAGTCTATATAAAAGTTCATCCCTTCTCTTTTTGTGTTCCAATACCTAATATTATTATACCTCCTGTAAGAAAGTTCTTTTTATAGTAAAACAGTTTTATATTCGCATAGTTTTCAAAAGAAATAGCGTTGACTGCACTATTGCAATAGTAAGCACTGCTGTTGTGAAGACTATTGATTTCTACGTCAATCATCATCAATCCACACGTGCGGGAGGCGGAGTTTTGATCTGACCAACAAGTTGGTGGTACTTATCCACGTGATCACATGTGCAATTGATGTAATAAAGTTTCTAAGAGTGTCGCCTGCTACAGCGCTAAAATTTTTAATTTGTAGGGGGGGGGGGGTATTTTGACAGTATTTTGATTTTATTGGAAAGAAGAAGATATGAAAAAACTAATCTTCGTGTGTACACACATGTAATTCATTCTCTCAAAATAGTTGATGAAAATAAAGCAGTGGTATCTTACAACAGTCATCAGAACTGAGGAAAGATCACCCTTATACTGTTTTAGTATCGAAATATAAAATGTAATACTGTCTTGCTTGTATTGAAAAATTTTTGTTCATATTTGTTATCATTGTTTAAATGTATTGTTTAAAAATATTTGCTGCAACCATTATGGGTTAGATAGATTTCAATAAAGTAACTTTGTTTTGGCCTCTTGAAATATATTATTTCATTGCTTAAAATTAGTTTCCTTCATGTGTTGATGTAAAGGCGTAATGTGTATTGCGATCATTGCCACATGGAAATTGACATCGGAATCAGTTACCACAGATACGGTAAACGATTGACAGGATAGCAAAGAAGTCAAAGAAAAATTTTAAATTCAGCAGCTCAAAATATAGTCAACAGTCAGTATAATAATGATATTAATGTTGTGTTTTACATTGACTATGGAAAATAGTTGCCAGGGTGATGGACAATAGTGCACTCCCCTTCGGGTCGACACTATTTTCCATCACCCTGGCTACTATTTTCGCATAGTCAATGTAAAACACAACATTATTATATAAATAGTTCAAATGTACTTTATCTCTGTGGATGAAATCAACATCAGGTAAATTGGCACACACCCAACTACATGTATGAATGGGCATTTGGTGACCTTTCTACCTTGAAGGCCAAACTGCTATTGAAAAACCTATTGTATTACCTGGAGAGCTACCAAAATTCCTATTGAAACTGCAGTAATAGGAAAATTGCTGTAATGTATTTTCAATAGGGTCCAATGTTAAAACTAGGTTGTCGAGGATATTCAAAAATCACATCACCAAATAGGGAGTAATTTTCACTGTGGTTAAATATTGCCATTTGTTCCTTTAAGAGGGGTATTACGTTTTAGCAATTTTATTTTCGCAAAAACTGAAAAATTTTTATAGAACAATTGTGTAAAAAGAAATGCAGACTATAATTTTGAAGATTTGCTTTATTTATTTTGCTCTTGAATATAGCAACTAGAGGCTCACATGAGCCTGTATCGCTCACCTGGTGACTGGTTTTATTCATTGTCACAAAGAGACCACCCATTCATACTATAAATCAGTTCACCAGATGTTACATTTTCAATCTTGGATGAGTTACATGCATAAAAATTACAAACTTTCAAAGGGAACACCCAATGACAATCGTAACCAAACTTGGTTCCAATTGGCTCAGTAGGTTCAGAGGAGAAGACATGTGAATGCATTTCCCGTAGGGTCCCAATATTAAACTATGTTCCACACTGGTGGCCATCTTGGATGAGGTACGAATGTCAAAATCACAAACTTTGAAGGGGACAAGCCAAGGACTATTGTGATCAAGTTTGGCTGAATTTGGCTTGGTAGTTTCAGAGGAGAAAATATTTGGATGCGTTTCCCATAGGGTCCCTATGTTAAACTATGTTCTCTGCTGGCAGCCACCTTCAATGAGGTATGAACATAAAAATCTCAAACTTTCAAGGGGACCACCTAAAGACTATTGTGATGAAGTTTGGTTCCAATTGGCTCAGTAGTTTCAGAGAAGAAGATCTTTGAATACATTTCCAATAGGGTCCTATGTTAAACTATGTCCTGTGCTGACAACCATCTTGGATGAGGTACGAACATAAAAATCACAAACTTTAAAGGGGACCAGCCAAGGACAATTGTATCCAAGTTTGGTTCCTATTGTCTTATAGTGGTTTCAGGAGTAAAGCCCTTTGAATGTATTTCCCATAGGGTCCCTATGTTAAACTATGTTCCCCGCTGGCGGCCATCTTGGATGAGGTACAACCACAAAAATCACGAACTTTAAAGTGGACCACCTGAGGACTATTGTGACAAAATTTGGTCCACATTGGCTCAGTGGTTTCAGAGGAGATCTTTGAAAGCATTTCCCATAGGGTCCTATGCTAAACTATGTACCCTAGTGGCGGCCATCTTGGATGAGATGCTAATCTGCTGGACATATGTAGAAATTGTTGTCCTGGAAAAGCTCAACACTTTTGTAATTCACTTTTCACCTCCATCTCAAACAGTTTGTGAAATAAAAGTAAAAATGTTAAAAAATCGTGAAAATTCAAAGACTAGAGGCTCAGACACTGAGCCTGTATCGCTCACCTGACAAAATGCTGAACAGTTAAGTTTGGTTGAATTTGCTTCAGCGGTTTCAGAGGAGAAGATGAAAATGTGAATTTCCCATAGGGCCAATTGTTAAGGACCTTTAGTACATCATTCCTGTAAAGTTTGCTTGCATTTGCTTCAGTAGTTTTTTTCAGAGGGGAGGAAGAAAATGTGAATTCTCCCATAGGGTTCAATGTAAAACCTAAGTTCCACGCTGGGGGCCATGTATTTTATCGGATCGGAAGGAAATGAGCAATCTTTGTAAAGGACCTTATATACATCATTACTGTAAAGTTTGGTTGAATTTGCTTTAGTTGTTTCAGAGGAGAAGATGAAAATGTGAATTTCCCATAGGGCAAATGTTAAATTATCTTCTGTGCTGGTGGCCATGTTCTTTATCGGATCGGAAAGAAATGAGCAATCTTTGTTAAGAACCTTTAGTACATCATTTCTGTAAAGTTTGGTTGCATTTGCTTCAGTGGTTTCAAAGGAGAAGAAGAAAATGAGAATTTTCCCATAGGGTCCAATGTTAAACCATGTTCCGTGCTGGCGGCCATGTTTTTTGTCGGATCGGAACGAAATGAGCAATCATTATTAAAGACCTCTAGTACATCATTCCTGTAAAGTTTGGTTGAATTTGCTTTAGTTGTTTCAGAGCAGAAGATGAAAATGTGATTTTTCCCATAGGGTCCAATGTAAAACCTAAGTTCTGTGCTGGCGGCCATGTTTTTCGTCAGATCAGAAGGAAATGAGCAACCATTGTTAAGGATCTTTAGTACATCATTCCTGTAAAGTTTGGTTAAATTTGCTTAAGTGGTTTCAGAGCAGAAGATGAAGATGTGATTTTCCCATAGGGTCCAATGTTAAACCATGTTCCGTGCTGGCGGCCATGTTTTTTGTCGGATCGGAACCAAATGAGCAATCTTTGTTAAGGACCTTCAGTTCATCATTCCTGTAAAGTTTGGTTGAATTTGCTTTATTGGTTTCAGAGCAGAAGATAAAAATGTGATTTTTCGCATAGGGTCCAATGTAAAACCTAAGTTCCGCGCTGGCGGCCATGTTTTTTGTCGGATCGGAACGAAATGAGCAATCTTTGTAAAGGACCTTCCATACATCATTCCTGTAAAGTTTGGTTGAATTTGCTTCAGTAGTTTCAGAGGAGAAGATGAAAATGTGAAAAGTTGAACGGACAGATGACGGACGGACGGACGGACGGACGACAGACGCCAAGTGATGGCAATAGCTAACACTGACCCTTTGGGTCAGGTGAGCTAAAAAAGGGGCCACTGTGGGTCGTCAGATTTTTTCTTCAAACTTGCAGGAAATGTGAATCTTACTATCCTCACAGACCATTTTTGTAATTTAAACTTCACTTCTATCTTTTTCCATTTTCAATATTTAAGACTAAAAGTAACAAAAAAACGAAAATTTTATGGAAAAGGGGCAATAACTCCAAGATGGGTTATCGGATATCCTTCAAAATTGCAGGGTGGGTAGATCTTATCATGCTGATCATATTAACTCATGTCAGATTTTTGATATCTGTAACGGTTCTCAAGTAATTTGCAAAAAGTGGCAATTTACCCCTATGTTCTTTTTTTAGTAACAGCGGCCATGTTGTTTGGTCTATGGACATGAAAATCACAAACTTGAAAGAGCATACCCTGGTAATGATTCAGGCCAAGTTTGGTTAGTTTCAGAGAAGATCTTTGAATAAAAGTTAACGTACCACTGACGGACGGAGGGACGGACAACGGATGCCAAGTGATGGCAAAAGCTCACAGGCAAAAAATTACTCGTTAAATTGAATATACAATCGTTGTTATCTTAAAAGAAAACACCAGGCACTTACACATTAATAAGGATTAGAAATGGTTCTTAATAGTATGAAAGAAGACAGGAGTTACTTTTAAGTGACCCATTGAATTCCTTAGGACATGGAAACTTTTTTATACATTATTTTGGAAATTGAGCAGGGCTAATTTGCCTCTTGATTTTGTATATCAAGTATTATTTAAAAGTTGAGTTAAATATGAAAAAGAAAGGAAATGGGGTAAATGTCAATTCAGGTTAAAACGACCCAAAACAAAGCATCTAGGGGTCACCGTACGGTCTTCAACACAGTGAGGAACCTCATACCATATAGCAAGCCCTAAATGGCCCCAAAAGGGTAAAAAAGTGGATAAATCAATGGAAACAAACCACATCCAATAACCCAAATATCAAGAAACTAAAATTTTATAAGAAGACACGGACAAGTCAATCACCAACATATTCCTGACTTGGGACAGGCACAAAAATTGTGGTGGGGTTAAACTCGTTTTCTTGGATCCAAACCCTCCCCATATGTGTGGTGAATGGCTAAAAAATAAATACACAAAAAGACTCACAGTAAAAATCAAACTAGAAAAAAGTCCAACTTATCAAGACGAGTACCCTTAAAATTTGTTTAAAATTAGAAAAAAAAACATAGATACTTGTTGAAGTCAACTGGCTGAATTAATACACCAATATCCTTTTTTTTTTACCAAAAAATCAAATATTTAACATAGTCTAGGCTATAAAGACATAATTAAGTGCAATGGAAAACAATTCTGTATATGGCAAAAAAGGCACACAGTCCAATACTACCCTGCCTCACAATATGTCAATGTTTTGCTGTGGCAAACTCTCAGGAAATACAAATTGAAATATAGCAAGGGGAGATCATTATTTTATTAGTAATATTCCTTCAAAGTTCCATGAGAATTCATTAATGGACAGTTGGATGAAGACCAAAATCATTTTATATGGGGATGTAATCAAGTACCCATTTCACTGAAAGATCCTAATAAGAGGGTCACAATGGGGTACTAGCTGGAAGTGGGATTGATCTTTTTAAGCAAGTCGGAAACCTGATTGTGGCAAAAAAGTGCATGTAAGATGGGAAAGGATATCCAGCTTAAATCTGAAGCTGCTAAAACTTTGGCCTGTAAAACTGGAAAAAGAAGCCTTTTTAAGAGTCTTTTTAAAATATTTTCCCAGTAATGAAACAGAAAGGTGTAGAAAAATTGACGGGATTTGGGGAAAGAGACACCCATTGAGACCCCCTTATGAAAGTTGAGATGCTTACTCTATCTTTGCATGTTGATCTCACACATCGTTTTAATATGGGTCCTTGTTGATGTATGTGAGTGTTTCCTTTATTCTTTTCTGTGTTGTCTTTGTATGATTATGTTTCTGTTGTAACTATTGTCTTCAGATTATTTTTTTTTAAAACTTACAGTTTGGTTCTCACTTTATAACCTTATAAAACAGCATTATTATTATACCCTTGCAAAATGTTTTCCTGGTCATAGGAGAAAAGAAGAGAAATCCTGGGATTTCCTGGCATTTCCTTGGAATTCTTCGAAATAACATCATGTGAAGTCCTTGGAAATTATTTTGCTTAGAATTCCAGGGAAATCCCTGGATTTCTCTTGGCTGTTCAAAGAGAATTTTCAGGAAATGCAAGGACTTTAACTTTCGTTGAAGAAAATTCAAGAATGGCAAGGACTTTAACTTTTCAAAATTTATAGTCTTTTCTCCTAATGTAGAATTTTCAAGAAATGCCAGGACTTTAACTTTGAGTTGTCAGAAAAGTGAAGAATTGCAAAGATTTTAACATCATTTATTTTCTCTTGAAATCTTGATCATGTAGACTCTTGATTTCAAGCATGTTGATGATTAAGATAAGAGGAAATTCAAATTCTGACCTAATTGTATTTGATAAAAACAATGCAAGAGAAGTTAAATAAGGAGTTAAATATACCAAATGCTAGGATGGAATTTTGAAAGTCAATGTGATAAATGGTTGTTCAAATAAATCAAAGATTCCATATAAAACATGTAAGTTTAAATCATGCATGTATGCCTTAAATTCAAATTACTTGACCTTTTTCATCATCACTGTTTTCTTATAATTTTCTCACATTTTTTTCAAAGCTCATGGTGAATACATGTTTATACATTTTTCAGCAACTAAATTAATTTAAGAAAGACATCAAATATTTCTGCTCTTCAACTATAAAGGTGTAAATTATCAAAGTACCATGTGCACTGTCTGTACTAATTAATTTTGAAGTACAATTAATTACACAGATAATCTCTAAAGCCTAGTAATATATCTAGTACAACAACAAAAAGTACTTCTTTATAAATGTTTATAAAGTGAATTTTTATAGAAAAATAACACAATATAGAAATACACACTACATATGTGTGTTTCAGCTGTGGAAGAAAAATACACACTGTGTGAACTTCCTGTGTATGGTACATTATTCACAGCACCACAAGGTCTGACTTTGACATTAATGATCAATGGGAAAGATTTCTTGGAATTCCCTGGATTTCCACTGCTTGAAGAATTCCAAGGAAATCCCAAGAAAAGCAGGGAAAAGCATATAAAATTTATTCCTCAGAATTCCCTGGAATTCCAAGGAAAATTTGTAGCAGGTACCATTGAAGGCTTTTGGGAAATCCAAGGATTTCCCTGGAATTCCTGTTCCAATACCGTCCCTGCATTTCCTCAGAATACTCAGCAAGAAATCCCTGGATTTCCAGGGAATTTTTTCCCTAGAATTCTAAGGAAATTCCATGGAATTATGTGGAATTCCCAGGAAATTTTTGCAAGGGTACTTACCAGATGTGGTTTCCTCTGTTACTGTGGTTACAGCTGGTGTTGTAGTTGTTTCTGAAACACAGAAAAAATTGTTACCAATAAATAGTAAAATACAAATGCTAAAAATATTTTAAAAACTCTTTATCTCTTAATTATTTACATCACAGTAAAAGAATTAATGTAAACATTAGTGAATATCTCCCAACTCTGACAATTAGGGGATACATTGATTTCACAGTGCAAGATTTTAATTTCTGTCCAAAACTGCGGGGATTTAGGACTAGCTAAATGCATTTATTCTTGCCAATTTTTATATCATATAATAAACTTGGCTTGGACCCATGAACAAAAAAGTATACAGTTAATAGTATTAACTAGAATATTGACTACCTTAGAGCGACAAAATCTGAATAAGAGACATTATAAATGATTAAATCTTTGACACCAAAATAACCCAGACTTGGATGCTTGCTCCATGCTTTATGACTTAAAGGGAAATAATTCACTGATGGCAACAATGCCATTTTGACGGTGATTTTTTTTATGCTGAGGTGGGGGGAGAAATAATTAAGAGAGTGCCAGACAAAAAGTCTCAGACACCGTCGAGTAAAATTTCTAGTGTCTCGGACTCTACAAGCTTTGTTCGAGCACTTGAAATCTTACCCTTAGATATCTGAGTTTTGTCTTGCACATGCTCTGGTGTAAGATTCTTATAATCTCTAACAACAGATTAAATGTAATCACTGGAAAGAATGAAACTTGCAACCAAACAAGAGGCTCTCAAGAGCCTGTATCGCTCACCTGGCCCTTGATTAACATAGACATTTTATGTTAAAGAGCCCTTATATATAATTAAACTATAAATCCAATATCCCTAATTAGTAAAAGGGGAGAAGACCTCTGTTAGTTTAACATTGGACCCCATGG
>MJUU01014441.1:10035-23570 GCA_002080025.1 Modiolus philippinarum | reverse complement strand
GCGGACCTAAAAAACACCTTTTTTGTAAGGGACCATCCAAGGACTATTGTGGCCAAGTTTGGTTCCAATTGGCCCAGTAGTTTCAGAGAAACAGAATTTGAAAAGTTTTTTTTCCAGAGGGTCCATAGGGTTAAATTTTGGTCCCAGCTGGCGGGCATCTTGGATGACATACAAACCTGAGCGACACAATTTTTAAAGGGGACCACCCAAGGACTATTGTGGCCAAGTTTGGTTTTAATTGGCCCAGTGGTTTCAGACGAGAAGATCTTTGAATGAAAAGTTTACGGACGGACGGACGACGGACGCAAAGTGATGGCAAAAGCTCACCCTGGCATAGCCAGGTGAGCTAAAAATACAGATATGAAAATTTGTAAAATAAATTTATTTATTCTCTGCACATTCTGCATATTTCACTTCTGTATCAAAAGCAAATTTTCTAGAATAATATTTTTTCTTGTAATTTAAAAAAAAATCATTATAAAATTATCTCCTGTCAAATTTCTTTAATCATTCAATTCACCTCAACTTTCAAATGGAAAACAGAATGTATAAATTTCAATCCTTTGCAATTTTCTTCTTGATATAAAATATAGATCTTTTTCAAAGAAGAATAATCATCACATGTTTCTTAGTGTGTGATCCAAACCTGTATGCCCCCATCTGTGGTCCAAGTTTGTTCTCAAGGTATTTCTGTGAATTACACACCTAAACTTGCAAATGTATTGTTATTTTTAGGCCAACATATGTTCAACAGTCTATCAAAAACTGAACAGTTTGGTCATAACATTTAATCAGACAACTGTGTTAGAGGTATATGCAAAATTTAAATCAATTACAACCTTAAGGTGTCTGCAGGGTGTTATTTTCCTATTAAATTTTGTGAAATTTTCTGTGTAGAAACATAATTGTATTATTGTTCAAAATATAAAATAAAATTTGGGGGTCACCGTGCATTTAAGCGCAAAAACTGAAATTGAAAATTTAAGGATTTTACATAGAAATGATAGGGAAAATGATTTTATGAGAGGATAGCTTTAAAAATTTATTATAGATTTTGTTCATACTTTGCATGTGTTTTGAAGTTATTATATAGTTTAAATATAAAAAATAAAAATTATTGGTCACCGTTCAAATAAGGGAGAAAAATTGCATAATGTGAATTTCCCCAGTGATATCTATGTAAAATTCTTTTATCAAATTACCTCCCTTGCATAATTTCTGTGTTCTGTAAATCCAGCAACAGATTAAAAGCACATATGCTTTAGTTCACCCTTTCATAATAAAATTGTTGTAAAAATGATAAGGAATAAAATTTTTTAATACTTTGCAACTTTCTTTACATCTAAAATAACTGTTTTGTTAAATTTTTTAATGAATGAAACCTAAATGAACATTTTTTAGACAAAAATGGCGGAATAATACCACTGAGACACCTTAATTAGAGCTATAACTGATACATTTTGTATAGTGATTCTTCCTTAAACAACTTTAATCCTGATAGCCCATACTCTAGAAATGACACATACTGCAAACCAACTTATTTTCGTTGATACTTTATTTTGCGTTTTTTCTCTCAAGGAAAATTTTGCAGCGACTAATTTTTGTAATTTTCGATTCCTGCAAAAGTATTTTAAAGGATTAGAAATATTGGCCACAATTTATTTTAACCCTGGCATAGCCAGGTGAGCTAAAAACTTCTAAATTCAGAAAAGACATTTTTGAGAAGTCTACCTTATTTAATTAAATTATTTACATACCTATTGCCATAATGCTCCATTCTGATAAATAATAACAAACTTACCAATTTTCTCACATCCATTTACTTCTACAGAAGTAATTATTATAGGGTCAGCACTGCCTGCAGGCCGAGCAACATAAACCCTAAGGGCTGATAATGGATTTGATTCGTCAATTTTAGCTTCCTCACCAAGATTGAATGACTGTATTAAAATAAGAACATTTCAATTAGAAATACAGATAATAAACAGCTGTACCAAGAGTAAAGGTTACCCCCATTCCCATTAAGGTAACAGATTAAATGCTTTTCAGAACTACAAAACTTCATATGATGAAACTTCATAAAAGCAGGATGTATTTAAATTTGTACCTTATTTTATTGGTTGGTAGGAATCTGAAATCTTCCAATATGCATCATTCAATTCATCACGAAGTACTTCTTGCATGTAATCTTATCATGAGTAATAAAGATTTCAACTGTTTTAAAATCATTTAGATAACTACTGTGAAATTACTTTTGTTTGTGGAATTCAAATTTTCATGGACTTCGTGGCTTAAGTTCCCAATTTCATTCCCAACGAAATGCATCTCTCTAGTTCTAAAGCATAGAATTCAAAACCACTTAATAGTGATAATTATGAACCAAAGGCTCAGAGACTGAGCCTGTATCGCTCAACTGACAAAATACTTAACAGCAGGGTTTTCGATGTTCTGCATGGTGACCATGCTTTTTTGTCGAATTGAAATGAAATGAGCAATCTTTGTGAAGGACCTTCCATACATCATTCCTGTAAAGTCTGGTATTTGCTTCAGTGGTTTCAGAGGAGTTGATGAAAATGATGTTTTTCCCAAAGGGTCCAATGTTAAATACAAGTTCCGCGCTGGCGGCCATGTTTTTTGTCGGATCGGAACAAAATGAGCAATCTTTGTAAAGGACCTTGCCTACTTCATTCCTGTAAAGTTTGGTTGAATTTGCTTCAGTGGTTTCAGAGGAGTTGATGAAAATGATGTTTTCCCATAGGGTCCAATGTTAAATACAAGTTCCGCGCTGGGGGCCATGTTTTTTGTTGAATCGGAACGAAATGAGCGATCTTTGTAAAGGACCTTGCCTACTTCATTCCTGTAAAGTTTGGTTGAATTTGCTTCAGTGGTTTCAGAGGAGTTGATGAAAATGATGTTTTCCAATAGGGTCCAATGTTTAATACAAGTTCCACGCTGGTGGCCATTTTTTTTGTCGGATCGAAACAAAATGAGCACTTTTTGTAAAGGATGTTGCCTACTTCATTCCTGTAAAGTTTGGTTGAATTTGCTTCAGTGGTTTCAGAGGAGTTGATGATAATGAGGTTTTTCCCATAGGGTCCAATGTGAAATATAAGTTCCACGCTGGCGGCCATGTTTTTTGTCGGATCAGAACGAAATGAGCAATCTTTGTAAAGGATCTTCCATACATTATTCCTGTAAAGCTTGGTTGAATTTGCTTCAGTGGTTTCAGAGGAGTTGATGAAAATGATGTTTTCCCATAGGGTCCAATGTTAAATACAAGTTCCCCGCTGGCGGCCATGTTTTTTGTCAAATCGGGATGAAATGAGCAATCTTTGTTCAGGACCTTCCATACATCATTCCTGTAAAGTTTGGTTAAATTTGCTTCAGTGGTTTCAGAGGAGTTGATGAAAATGTGAAAAGTTAACAGACGGACGACGGACAGACGACGGACGCCAAGTGATGGCAATAGCTCACACTGACCCTTTGGGTCAGGTGAGCTTAAAATAGTAATGGTGCATAACATGATACCCCGCCATGGTTCACAAAATTTCAAAGTTTATTATAACTCCAGATCCCTGTGTGCTTCTGAACCCAAAATTATACTTGTGCTGTGTTTTATGGTAAACAACTTACATACCAAAGAAGAAGACAGTATGTTATTTCATTCACAAGTTATCAGTCGGAAACCCTAAAATTTGCAAAATTTCAAAGTTTCAAGGGACATAACTCTAGAACCCCTTGGACCACGGAAATAAAAATCGATCTTGGTCTGAGTTTTGTGGTAGACAAGTTACATACTAAGTTAGAAGACAATATATTATTTCATTCACAACTTATCAGTCGGAAACCCAAAAATTCGCAAAATTTCAAGGTTTCAAGGGGCATAACTCCAGAACCCCTTGGATCTCTGAACCCAAAATTAAACTTGGCCTGAGTTTTGTGATAAATAAGATACATACCAAGTTTGAAGACAATATATTATTTCATTCACAAGTTATCAGTCGGAAACCCCAAAATTCGCAAAATTTCAAAGTTTCAAGGGGGATAACTCGAGAGTCTCTTGGACCTTTGAACCCGAAATGGAATCTGGCCTGAGTTTTGTAGAAAACAAGTTGTATACCAAGTTTGAAGACCTTATGTTATTTCGTTCAAAAGTTATCAGTTGGAAACCTTCGGGGGACTGACAGACGGACGGACAGACGGACAGACACCTGACTGAAGGTATCACATAATACCTTGCCACTACATGTGGCGGGGTATAAAAATGCAAAAATTTATGTCTACAAATAAAAGTACTTCCACAGTATTTTAGATAGAGATTATCCATAGATTCCAACTGTGGTGGCAGATGCTAGTACACAAGAAATATGTAGAAATTAAAGTCCTTGATAAGCTGAACACTTCTGCAATTTACACTTAACCTCTGTTTCAAATCGTTTTTGAAAAACTAGAGGCTCCCAGGAGCCTGTATCGCTCACCTGGCTTTCAGTTGCCTCAATAAAGCTAACATTGTAAGTTATACAGTTGAACTTATCAAGTCTCTCAAACTTTGGTAGCTGATACACAGCCAATATCTTGAACTGTATTTAAAGTCTGATGGTGTTTTACTATATTTTTTTGTTGGGCTTTTTTGACAAAAACATACTTGCTAGACCTCTTTCCACTTGAGACATAATTTTGTAAATGGCAGTCAACAACAATTTTAAAAACAAGATTGCTACGCGTAGCTATGTCCCCCGCCGCGGCAGTAAAGTCGATAAAGTCCAATAACTCAAGTAAAATTATGGAATCAAAATGACGGCAAGATATGATCAACTGCATTTGGTGGCAAACAGCTACGCAAAATTTGAGCAAAATCCCTTAATTGGATTTTGAGGAGATGTGTCGACAAAGTCTTCCTATGTTGTAATATGCATTAAGTCGATAAAGTCCCATAACTCCTGTAAAATTTGTTCAATCAAAATAGCAGCATAATATGATCAAGTACATATGGTGGCAAATATTCAAACTAAATTTCAGCACAATCTGTTCAATGGTTTCTGAGGAGTTGTGCCCACAAAATGTTCCTAAGCTGTAGCATGCATTAAGTCGATAAAGTCCCATAACTCCTGTAAAATTTGACCAATCAAAATGGCGATGCGATATGATCTTGTACATATGGTGACTAACAATCCTGTAAATTATCATGAATTCGGACACATACTGCTAAAATCAAAACATAATTTAAAACGGAGAACATAATTTAATAATAAATATTCACATTTTTCTCAAAATTAGAACTGTATGGATAAGTTTCTATGGCAACCAAAAGGTCCTCAATCCACTGCAATGCATTTTTGACCCCTTTCCAAAAAAAAANACATATAGTGACTAACAATCCTACAAAATTTGAACAAAATCCAATACACGGTTTCCGAGGAGTTGCGTCCACAAGATCTCCAGTTGTATAGTATCGTAAAAATGGTCAAAGTCCCATAACTCCTATAAAAATTGACGAATCAAAATGGCGGTGCGATATGATCTAGTACATACAGTGACTAACAATCCAACAAAATTTGAACAAAATCAAACAGACGGTTTCCGAGGAGTTGCGTCCACAAGATCTCCAGTTGTGTAGTATTGCTAAAAATGGTCAAAGTCCCATAACTCCTATAAAAATTGATGAATCAAAATGGCAGTGCGATATGATCTAGGACATATAGTGACTAACAATCCTACAAAATTTGAACAAAATTCAATACACGGTTTCAGAGGAGTTGCGTCCACAAGATCTCCANTGATCTAGTACATACAGTGACTAACAATCCAACAAAATTTGAACAAAATCCAACACACGGTTTCCGAGGAGTTGCGTCCACAAGATCTCCATTTGTATAGTATTGCTAAAAATCGTCAAAGTCCCATAACTCCTATAAAAATTGACGAATCAAAATGGTGGTGCGATATGATCTAGTACATTTAGTGACTAACAACCCTACAAAATTTGAACAAAATTCAATACACGGTTTCAGAGGAGTTGCGTCCACAAGATCTCCAGTTGTATAGTATTGCTAAAAATGGTCAAAGTCCCATAACTCCTATAAAAATTGACGAATCAAAATGGCGGTGCGATATGATCTAGTACATATAGTGATTAACAATCCTACAAAATCTGAACAAAATCCAATACACGGTTTCCGAGGAGTTGCGTCCACAAGAAAGTGTGACGGACGGACGGATGGACGGACACACGGACGCAGACCATTACTATGTCCCACCGTCGCGGTGCGGCGGGGGACAAAAATATTTTTAAGTTACCACATCAATATCTATTTGGAAACCAAATTTCATTGAAATCAATGTTGAATTTCCCGCCTTTTTTTGCAGCTATTTTGAAAATGGCGGTCAACAAACAATTTTCAACACCACTTTTGAAGTAGTGACATCAATATCCATTTGGACACCAAATTTCATTGAAATCTGACGTTATTGAATTTTCCCAACTTTTTTTGCAGCCATTTTGAAATGGGGGTCAGCAAACAATTTTTAATATCAGTTTTGAATTCACAACATCAATATCTATTTGGAAACCAAATTCCATTGAAATTGGACAATGTTAAATTTTGCCCCCTTTTTTGGTGGCCATTTTGAAAATGTCAGTCAACAAACAATTTTCAGCAACTGCTTTGAAGTCACAACATCAATATCCACTTAGAAACCAAATTTCATTGAAATCGGACAATGTTGAATTTTCCCGCCTTTTGTGGAAGCCATTTTGAAAATGGAGGTAAACAAATTTTTAACACTGGTTTGAATTTGCGACATCAATACCTATTTGGAAATCTAATTCCAATGAAGTTGGACAATGTTGAATTTTCCGGCCTTTTTTTGAGGCCATTTTGAAAATGGGGGTCAACGAACAATTTTCAGCATCTGTTTTGAAGTAGCAACATCAATATCCACTTGTAAATAAAATTTCATTGAAATCGGACAATGTTGAATTTTCCCGCCTTTTTTTGGAAGCCATTTTGAAAATGGCGGTCAACAAACAATTTTCAATATTGGTTTTGAATTCAAAACATCAATATCTATTTGGAAACCAAATTTCATTGAAATTGGACAATGTTAAATTTTCCCGCCTTTTTTGGTGGCCATTTTGAAAATGTCGGTCAACGAACAATTTTCAACACCGGTTTTGAAGTCGCAACATCGATATCTACTTGGAAACCAAATTTTATTGAAATCAGACAATGTTGAATTTTCCCGCCTTTTTTGAAATGGCAGTCAACGAACTTTTTTTTTCACCAGTTTTGAAGTCACCACAGCATGGCAAACATTTTATCAATTTACACTTAACCTTCATCTTCTCTTGATAGGGAAATAAAAGACAACAAAATATGAAAATTTGAAAATTCTGTGAAAAAGGGCAACAAATTCTATAAAGGTTTTTGATTTTCTTCAAATTTTCAGGGTGGGTAGATCTTGATATGCTGAATCTTTCTGCAATAAACACTTGACTTCTATCTGTTACACTTTTTGAAATAAAAAATAAAATATACTAAAATTTAGAAAATTTTACAGAAAAGGGCAATAACTCCAACACCAGTTTTTGGATTTTCTTTAAAATTGCAGGGCTGGTAGATTTTGACATGCTGATTATTTTCACTCCCAAGCATACTTTTGATATCTGTAACGGTTTTCAAGTTGTTTGAAAAAAAATACAATTTACCCCTTTGTTCTATTTTTAGTAACAGCAGACATGTTGCTTGGTTTTCGGACTAATCGAACACAATTTCATAGCTGTTTACCCTGGTGTTGATTTAAGTCAAGTTTGGTAACAATTGGCCAAATGGCTTAAGAGGAGAAGAATTTTTAAATTGATGACAAAAAGTATCAAATTTCTTAAATTTGACCAATAAAGGGCAATAACTCCTATATGGGTATTCATATTTTCTTCAAAATTTCAAGGTGGGTAGATCTTGAAATGCTGAACATTTTTGTAATTTAAAGTTGACCTCAATCTGTTATAGTTTTTGTGATAAACAAGATGTGTTTGTGAAACACTACATATGCCCCCAGATTCTGATTTTTACCCTTTTTGACCTCTATGACCTTGACCTTTGACCTTTTACCTAATTTTTTTTTTGCATATTTATGTTCCTTTTGACTAGACCTATACACTTGCCAAGTATCAAAAGTCTACCTTTTATAGTTCAAAAGTTATAGCCAAGGTTAAAGTTTCGGACGCACAGACAGTCACACATACATACAGACAGGACAAAAACAATATGCTCCCTGATCCTCGATCTGGGGGCATAAAAATAAAAAATATCAAAATTTTTATAATTTTCACGGAAAAAGGGCAATAACTCTAGGACAGGTTTTCTGATTTTCTTCAAAATTGCAGGGCAGGTAGATCTTGTCATGCTGATCACTTTTACACCATATCAGATTTTGATATCTGTAATGGTTTTTGAGTTATTTGCTAAAAACAGCAATTTACCCCTATGCGCTATTTTTAGTAACGGCAGCCATGTTGTTTGGTCCTCGGACTAATCGAACACAATTTTGAATGTAGATACCCTGGTAATGATTCAGGCCAAGTTTGGTAAAAATTTGCCTAGCGGTTTCAGAGGAGGAGATTTTTGAAAAAGTTTAGGACGGACGGACGCCAAGTGATAGCAATAGCTCATATGGCCTTTTAGGCCAGGTGAGCTAAAAAAAAAGAATATAAAAATAGTGAAAATTCAAAGAAAAAACCCAAGGGCAATCACTCTTCTTTGGGTTGTCAGATATTTTTCAAAATTGCAGGAAATTTTATTATTAACAGCTGAACATTTTGAAACTTCACCTTTATCTTTGATCATTTTAAGATATATTAGACAAAAAGTAAAAAAAAAAAGTGACAATTTTAAGGGCAATAACCTGAAGATGGGTCATTAGATAATCTCCAAGATTGCAAGGGAGGTAGATCTCACCACGCTAAGCATTTTTACATAGTAAGATTTTGATATCTTTAACAGTTTTCGAGACATTTGCAAAAAAAAAGCAAATTTATCCCCAATTTGCTATTTATAGCAACTGCATCCATGTTTGCCACCAGATCAAATCATCAAAAGGATGAATGTTTGAAGAAAACTCGCCAATGATTATTGTTTTTTGAAAGTTTCACACCAAATAACCTTGAGGTTTCAGAGGGGGAGTTTATGGATATACAATGAAGTACCACATGGCCTTCATGATCAATGAGTTCTCAAGTTAGAATACAACATGTGAACAGATAGTGCTTACTTCTACATTTTTAAGGAAATTCAAAGTCCCATCACTCTGGATGATAAATTTGTGCAAATTTAAAAAAATAACAAAACAAAACAAAAGGGGACTTTCTTCCGTTTTTCCTAAAGATTCGAAAAAGTTAAGAAAAAAAAATCAGTGTTCTCCTACTTGAATAGGCTTTACTTTGCCCTTTTGATACGTTTTTCTCTCACTAGATATGATTTTATGCTTTGAATCGTAATTATAAAGTCTTTTTCTTAATCTGTAACCTGCAGAAGATACGACACAGAAGGGTGTGATGAGCCTTTCCTTAGTAAGGTAAAAATTAACTCAAAAATCTCATTTAAATCCTAAAAAGGAATAAGTTGATTGGGGTGCAGGTAATATATACCTATAATGGAAGGCTTTAAATTATGATTGGGTTTCATTCATGTGTGTGCTTTAAAATACAAATAAAAAAATTTCCTACCTGAACTGAAATGAATGAGCTTATTCCAACTTTGTACTTCAAACTGTAACTGTCAATGTTTGATCCATTAATTTTCACTCCAAGGACAACACCTACGTCATTCATGACCAGAATAAAACTGTTGGCTTCAATTGAAACTTCCTCCCCTTTTCTGAGTTTCACAATGTCTTCTTTTGGTATTTGAGGTGTAGTTACAATTTGAGTATTATTGATATCAGACTCACTACTGAAGAGATTTGATTTGATACAGTATGTTGTTGTCGTTGTGACAGTTGTGTGTGTGGTTATTTCTGTAGAAGATGGTGGCTGTGTTGTCAGTGTGGTCGTTGTTACTAAAACTGAAAAAAAATTTTTTAAAAAGACATTTTTAATAATTAATCCAAGATCTAAAGTGTAAAAAGAGTTCTAACAAAGAACAGTGTGATACAACCCCAGAATAAAGGGCTACGCCAAGCGCAGCATGATACGACTGCAGCATGTCGTCCACTGAAATTTGAAAAAGTGTAATTTAAAAGGAGTATGGACATAGGAAAGAGCTTGACACAATAATTAGATGGACGCAATAAGGAGATTGACCCAGTAATTAGCTGGACACAAACTAGGGAAAATAAAAATTTGCCCTTATGACTCCTTATGATTCCTCTTTGACCCTTTATAGCTCAGAAACGGTAAGAGCTATGCCCAATCCATTGACATGCTGCTGAAAGCTTATATCAAGAAGAATCCAAAGAAAAAAATCCCATCAAAATCCGACGAAAAATAAAAATTTTAGGTTATCTGTAAATTTACGATTTTGACCCCCTTCAGCCCCTCATAGCTCGGAAATGGTAAAAACTATGCCAAATCCGTTGACGTACTACTGAAAGCTTACATCAAGAGGAATCCAAAGAAAAAAATCCAATCGAAATCCAACGAAAAATAAAAATTTTAGGTTATCTGTAAATTTACAATTTTGGCCCCTTCAGCCCCTCATAGCTCGGAAATGGTAAGAGCTACGCCAAATCCGTTGACATAGCTTACATCAAGAGGAATCCAAAGAAAAAAATCCCATCGAAATCCGATGAAAAATAAATTTTTTTGGTTAACTGTAAATTTACGATTTTGGCCCCCTTCGGCCCCTCATAGCTGGGTAAGGAAACAAGTTACCAAATATCTAATAGTGGAGCGCTACAATAATTTTTCATAAGGAATCCTTTGGAAAAAATTGCATCAAAATCGGACTAAAAAATTTAAAAAATGAAAATTTTGAAATTCGCCCCTTTTGGGCCCCATTTATCTCGTGAACGGTACATGCCACGTGAAATCGGTTGGCATACATCAGATTGGAAATTTTCTAAGGAGTTTCCTGAAAGAAACCCCATCAAAACCCGATAAATAATAAAGATTCTACAGTCAAATATGTGAAAACAACCAATTTAACCCCTTTTGGCCCCTTATTCTAAAACGGGGGGGGCCAGGAACATAAAATTATAGCCTGGGCTAAAGCATGTGCCAAGAAACATCATACTAAAATTTGAAAATGATCTGTTCACTGGAACTAAAATTATGCTGTCCACAGACACAAAAATACCCAATTTTAACCCTTTTTGGCCCCTTTTTCTGAAACAGGTGGGGCCATAAACACAAAATTAAAACCTGGGATAGCCATTATGCCCAGAAACCACATACTGAAATTCGAAGATGATCCGTCCACTAGAAACAAAGTTATGCTGGCCACAGACGCCGATGCCGATGACTGCGCCATACCATAATACGACCACAAAATTTTTGTGGTAGTATAAAAATAGATAAGGGATATAACTGGACAATAGACCATATCCGAGTTCTGGTATTTAGATTCACCAGCTTTTGTTTGTCCGCCCTACGTCACAAACGTGTCCGCCCCATGTGACCAAGAATGTACTTCAACAATATAGTTTCATGACGTCTTAGGCTTTATGACGTAACGTTTTCTATACTGTGACGTGGTCTGGTAAACCCTGATACTACAGCTCAGATATGGTCTATTGTATCGACACACAATCACTTTAGATGTGCTCCATTGCTTGGTTTTACCATGTATTTGTAGTTACTTTTTATCCTGAAATGGTAGCTTTTACTATACAGATAAAGCTGTACGTATTTTGCCTTGTTGTATCCTTCACACCTGTTTTTCTGTATACTATATACAGGATATCCATTTAAGCAAAGTCAACCTTCAGTATTTATGGACACACAGAAATTCCCCAAAATATTCATTTTAAGATTATATTTTCCATTAAATGAAGTTGTTTTATGTATTGCAGAATGAAAATAGGTGTCTTTAGATACCAAATGTATTGTACTCTGCACAAAATATATTGAAATGCTCGCCAAAGGCTCACACATCAATCTGTTTCTAAGCCTTGTACAAATACAGTTGACATTCAAAGACACTAACTATATACTGTCTATGTTTCATATGCATTTTCTCTATATCCTTCTGATGTTTATTGAACATATTCATAGATTTTTGCATCCCCACCATCTCGAATTTTTGTCAAAATTAGCTAAAAAAAAAAGTGACAGCTAAAAGCATCAGACTCATTCAACTGCTGATCTATTATATCCCAGGGTCTGTCATGTAAGAACTGAGATGGCTGCCATTTTAGTTACATTATTAGAAGTAAAATCATACATGAAGCCAGAAAGTTGTTTCAACAGGTACAACCTTTATGGAGGAGGACTGCTGTAAAAAATTCAGAAACTGAAATTGTCTCTCTTCAATATTAATTTTGTAAAAAGAGGCTCTCAAGAGCCTGTATCGCTAACCTGGCCCTTGATTAACATAAACATTTTATGTTAAAGAGCCCTTATATATAATTAAACTATAAATCCAATATCTCTAATTAGTTAAAGGGGAGAAGACCTCTGTTAGTTTAACATTGGACCCCATGGGAAACACTAAGTTCCCCGCTGGCTGCCATGTTGGATATCGCGCTGACCTGAAAAACACCTTTTTGCAAGGGACCACTCAATGACTATTGCGGCCAAGTTTTGTTCCAATTGGCTCAGTACATTCAGAGGAGAAGATCTTTGAATGTGTTTTCCCATAGGGTCCAATGTTAAAACTATGTTCCCCACTGGCGGCCATGTTGGATATAGTGCGATCCTGAAAAACCCCTCTTTTGCAAGGGACCACATAAGGACTATTGTGGCCAAGTATGGTTCCAATTGGCTCAGTAGTTTCAGAGAAGAAGATCTTTTAAAGTGTTTTCCCATAGGGTCCAATGTTAAAACTATGTTTCCCCCTGGCGGCCATCTTGAATATCGCGCTGACCTGAAAAACACATTTTTTGCAAAGGACCACCTAAGGACTATTGTGGCCAAGTTTGGTTTCAATTGGCCCAGTAGTTTTAGAGGAGAAGATCTTTGAATGTGTTTTCCCATAGGGTCCAATGTTGAAATATATCCCACGCTGGCAGTCATGATGAATGTAGCGCAATCCTGAAAAACACCTTTTTGTAAGGAACCACCCAAAGACTATTGTGGCCAAGTTTGGTATCAACTGGCTCAGTAGTTTCAGAGATGAAAATCTTTGAAAGTCTTTTCCCATAGGATCCAATGTTAAAACTATGTTTCCCGCTGGCGGCCATCTTGAATATAGCACTGACCTGAAAAACACCTTTCTTGCAAACGACCACCTAACAACTATTGTGGCCATGTTTGGTTCCAATTGGCCCAGTAGTTTCAGAAAAGAAGATCTTTGAATGTGTTTTCCCATAGGGTTCAATGTTAAAACTGTGTCCCCCTCTGACGGCCATGTTGATTGTAGCGCAATCCTGAAAAACAC
>MJUU01014440.1:158797-214108 GCA_002080025.1 Modiolus philippinarum | reverse complement strand
CCCCCCCCCCCCCCCCCCGGGCGCTCTAGTATTTGAATAGCCAGTAAATAGACTGAGCTGACGGATTGTTTTTTATAGCTCACTCGGTGAGGCTGCTGGTTGGAGTGCTAGAGGTCCCGGGTTCGATCCCCGGAGGTGACCTTACTAATTTTGTAGGGAATTTCATGCTCTCTGGTTACAACAAAACGAGTGCTGGCCTCCTAAAGTACTTACCCTTTGAAGGCTGGCCTCCCATTGTTTTGGTGATTCTGAAATGTTAAGTGAATTGCTTTTTATTGCCTTAAAACACTAAACTAGATGAGCAACTACGATTTATACGGAACATTGTAACTATTTAGGTACGAAATAATACATTAATGGATAATTCAGGTGCCAAACCTATTTTCAAGGTCGTGAACCGTTTGTCTAGATCAAACAATTTTTTTCATTCAAAACACACACACACACACATATTAAAAAAAACAACAAATAACAAACAAAACCTACGATAAGCCTATATTTGGTCATATGAAATTTTAATACTTGCGTTATATATGCGTAATTCCATTTTTTATATTAAGATTTCAAAATTGATTGCTGGAAATTTCAAATTTCAAAATTTGAAAATAATAACACTTTCTACTGATTTTAATCGTAACGTTTTGTTTTGTTTTGTTTTTTTATTTTATCATTTTTTAGGGGGAGGGAATATTTGTTTGTTTGTTTGGTTTTTTTGTTTTGTTTTTGTTTTTGTTTTTTTTTTAGAAATGCCTGCATTGATGGTAGAATATATGAGGTTACAACACTATATTATGAAAAGTAATCGTTCATTCATTGCATAAACATTCCATTAAAAAAATTGTAAGCAAATAAATACTAATGTCCTTAGACTTTCAAAGAAAAAAATAAAAACTTACGACAAGGTGTAGGTTGCTGAGCGTTTACTACAATTATTAAACAGACAACTAGTAGAAGCTTCATGGTGATGGTGTAAACAAAACGGTCATACTGTGTACCTACCTTTATATATGTCCTCGTTAGAGTTCTTATCTGACCTTCTAAATATATGAAACTGAATGAAATCTAACAGTCAGGCAATGATCGTCCTTCACGAATGTGCAAAATTTATCGGTGCATTTAACAAACTTAATGAAATGATATGAAATTAAAACAAAAACACATGTCCAAGTATAAAGAATATTTCTTTTTTGATATTCTTGGAAATGGTTGACTTGGAATTATTGAATGACTGGAATTGTTGACTTGGAATTGTTGGCTGACTTGGAATTGTTGACTTGGAATTGTTGGCTGACTTGGAATTGTTGACTGATTTTTTTTCTTTAAATTTATTTGTTTATGGACCTTTAGTGACTGTTCAGTATATTGCGGAAAACATCTGCTAAGATATTAGGTTTATTTACATGTTCTGTCTTATGAAATATACTTTTGGGTTTCAAGGAAACTAAAATAGACAGCATGTTTCTAACGCCACCACCCCTCGAAAAACCGAAGTTGCCCTACCAACCATCGCCACCACGAAAAATGTAAATGGTCTATTAATAATCTCAATTCATAATCTAGAAATCAAATATCGTCATTTGCAGCCCTTTTTAATTTTTAATCTCATTGTTATCTTCAAATACAACTAGGAAATTTGGGAAATACTGCTAGGTTACATAACTATTTATGATTAAGCAGACGTTGTCATTTTGAATGACTTGGAAGAAAATGTCAATATTTGGTACGTTCCTAATTTGTTGGGTAGATATGATATTTGTCCCAACACTAGTAATTTTCCTAGTCTTGCTGAGTTCTAAAAGTATTTCATCTTGTATAATTCATGTTAGATAACTAGTTTAAATCAAGGAATAAAGTTGAAGTAATGCAGAATGTATATGTCAAACATTACCTCGGCGACTAAACTGCAGAAAAAATATACTTTCTTTGCAATAAATGTATTAAAGATATATACAGACGAGTTTCCAGCAAATCATTGCCACATTTTTCTCACTTATATGGGTTGAAAACCAATTCATTTACGGATTTGACTATACAGATTTTGATTTTTTCTTAAATCGACTCACTTGCAGTGTGACGGGTGCTTTTAACAGAGCACATGATGTCACTATGGGAGTTCACACTGTTAGTGCCTTGGTTTTGAATGTTGTATTTTTTATTTCTGTGCATTGTCTGACGTCATTGTGTTCTCATTTTTAGCTCATCTGGCTATGCCAGGGTGAGCTTTTGCCATCACTTGGCGTCCGTCGTCCGTCCGTCCGTCCGTCCGGCGTAAACTTTTCATTCAAAGATCTTTTCCTCTGAAACCACTGGGCCAATTGGAACCAAATTTGGTCACAATAGTCCTTGGGTGGTTCCCTTGAAAAATTGTATCCGGCAGGTCCGTACCTCATGCAAGATGGCCGCCAACGGGGAACATAGTTTTAACATTGGACCCTATGGGAAAAGACATTCAAAGATCTTCTTCTCAGAAACTACCTGTCCAATTATAACCAAACTTAGTCACAATGGTCCTTAGATGGTCCCATCAAAAAAAGATATCCAACAGATCCGTACCTCATCCAAGATGGCTGCCAAAGATCTTCTTCACAGAAACTACCAAATATAACCAAACTTAGTCAAAATGGTCCTTAAATGGTCCCATCCAGAAAAGGTATCAGACAGATCCGTACCTCATCCAAGATGGCCGCCAGCGGGGAACATAGTTTCAACATTGGACCCTATGGGAAAAGACATTCAAAAATCTTCTTCTCAGAAACTACCAGCCCAGTTATAACCAAACTTAGTCACAATGGTCCTTAGATGGTCCCATCCAGAAAAGGTATCCGACAGATCCGTACCTCATCCAAGATGGCCGCCAGTGGGGATCATAGTTTTTACATTGGACCCTATGGGAAAAGACATTCAAAGATCTTCTTCTCAGAAACTACTAGTCCAATTATAACCAAACTTAGTCGTAATTGTCCTTAGATGGTCCCATCCAGAAAAGGTATCCGACAGATCCGTACCTCATCCAAGATGGCTGCCAGCGGGGAACATAGTTTTAACATTGGACCCTATGGGAAAAGACATTCAAAGACCTTCTCAGAAACTTATAGTCCAATTTGTACTAAACTTAGTCACAATGGTCCTCAGGTGGTTCTTTCCAAAAAAGGTATCTGACAGATCCGTACCTCATCCAAGATGGCCGCCAGCGGGGATCATAGTTTTGTCATTGGACCCTATCGGAAAAGACATTCAAAGATCTTCTTAGAAACTACCAGCCCAATTATAACCAAACTTAGTCACAATGGTCCTTAGATGGTCTCATCCAATAAAGGTATCCGACAGATCCGTACCTCATCCAAGATGGCCACCAGCGGGGATCATAGTTTTAACATTGCACCCTATGGGAAAAGACATTCAAAGATCTTCTACTCAGAAACTACTAGTCCAATTAGAACCAAACTTAGTCACAATGGTCCTTAGATGGTTCCTTCAAAAAAAGGTATCCGACAGATCCGTACCTCATCCAAGATGGCCGCCAGCATGGAACATAGTTTTAACATTGGACCCTATGGGAAAAGACATTCAAAGAACTTCTACTCAGAAACTATTAGTCCAATTTGAACTAAACTTAGTCACAATGGTCCTTAGGTGGTTCCTTCCAAAAAAGGTATCTGACAGATCCGTACCTCATCCAAGATGGCCGCCAGTGGGTAACATAGTTTTAACATTGGACCCTATTGGAAAAGACATTCAAAGATCTTCTCAGAAACTACCAGCCCAATTATAACCAAACTTAGTCACAATGGTCCTTAGATGGTCCCATCCAAAATAGGTATCCGACAGATCCGTACCTCATCCAAGATGGCTGCCAGCAAGGAACATAGTTTGAACATTGGACCCTTAATGATAACCCCTGTCCAAATTTTAATTTGAATTGTGGTCTGATATGGGTTGAAATGGAATGTAAACTAGACCAGAGAACTGAAATTTTAGAAAAAAAGTATTCTGCTAGTTAATAAGGAGAACCCGGTTCTCCAATTTTTTTTTTTTTTTTGAAAGGGGCTTGTAATATTTTGATTTTGGCAATAATTATTACCTAGATTATAAGGGAAACTCCTGCCCAAATTATTTTTGAAAGGTGGTCTTAAATGGGTTGAAATAGATAACACATTCAAATAAATTTAAAGATCCTTTTTGAAACAATTTGTCCAATTAGAAAACAATGGTACATTGATGGTACCGTTCAATAAAGGTATCCGGGAGGACCACACCTCATCCAATATGGCTGCCAGCATTGAGATAGTTTATATTGGATGTCATTAAAAGAATTAGGTCTCTGAAATAACTAATCCCATTAGAAATAAACTTGATCACAAAAGTCCTTTGATGGCCCCTTCAAATTTGCATTTGGCATGTCTTCATCCAATCCAAGGTGTCCTCCAGCAGGGAACATAGTTTATTGGACCCTATTGGAAATGACTTTTGTGTCAGCCTTGGTCCAGGTGAGCAATACAGGCTCTTGAGAGCCTCTTGTTGCCATGTCTTATTTGTGCTTCGATTTTATGGTATGTTATGGACCGATCTATGCTGAGCGCTCCATCAAAATGTGGGCAATTTCAATTTTTTGAAAATGACACTCAGAAATCTTTCGTTTTTATTCGGTTTTAAAATTGTTTTGATGAAATCTGCACTGACGAGACATTTGTTGTCGAAATGGCCATATGCAGAAGATAAATTAACTGCAATTTTGGGTATTTGATTGAAAAAAAAATTAAAATGAAATCAACCATTTTGGCTCGAATCATCTGCCTGTGATGTTTTTTTCATCTGTTTTTATCAATTCAGATCCAGAGTCTGAGTCTATTGATATTAAATATTAAATTTTTGTTGATTTCAGTGGGATTCGAACCCCTTCTGTCAAGGTTCTAAGGGTTGAGAGTCTGATACGCTACCACTAGACCACCAAAGACCATCCACCATAATCAATTTTAATATTGCGAATCTTACTCAGATTAAACCGATTTAAAAAATATGTCCTCACTCTCAGTTTGTAATATCTTTTATCACTATGTTTAACAAAATAAGATTGTGTGAAAGGAAACATATAAATATTATGTATATTCATACACAATGAAGTATTTTGTCATTTTTTTACAAAGGATATAGAAACAAATAATGAATCATGCACAATATCACACAATTTGACCCGGTCAAAAAGGGTTATTGAATCGACCCTATTGGAAACTTCATAATCAAACTGCGAACGTTTACTGTAAATTTCAATGGGCAGACTTAAGAACATCTATAATAAAACAGCAAAGGACATCTTATTTCTTAAAACCAAGTCCAATCTAAAAGGGATAAGTGTTGACAGTTGGAAACGTATTGAGGGGAAAAGACGACCATGTAAAGAGGAGTATGAAAAGAGATAAGAAACTGTGGTTTGAACAACTCACCGCCGAAGCTGAAACAGCAGCAAGTAAAGGATATAAGATATATTAAAATTATTATGCAATGAAAAACTAAAACAAATGAAACATTTACAGGAACAAAGATGGGGCAATTTTCATTTAAGACAGCGGAGTAAAATCAAGGTGGCAACAGCACATCAACGAAATTTTCAACACACCCGAACCCCCAAAACCAGCAAATAAAGTTCTTGTATATATTCAAATACTACAAATTAATGTAGAACCACCAATTCTAAATGAAATTAGAGCTGCCATTAAAGAGCTAATGAATAGAAAAGCACCAGGGATTGATAACATTGGTAGTGAACTACTGGTTGCAGATCAAGACACCTCCTCCAACCATATTCGACAAATTAATTACTTAAATTTAGAATAACGAAAAACAACCAACAAATTGTAGATCGCATAAAAAACTAGTATGTCATTTGTTCGTAGAACAATTGATAGGTCTTTCCGGAAGTTGTGCCTTAATGCTCTCATTTCAGATATATACCTTTACTATGTACATTTATCAATATACATTGTTTTTGTTGTCCATGATACTTTGATATTGACCTGATTTTGAAAGAAACATCTTCCTGTACTTTTTGTATTTAATACATTATTGTTACCATAATGGTATTAAGCGACAAGCAAAAGAAAAACGGAAATCGATTGTCGAAATCAGATTTTGGTCCAAACTGTTGGTTTAATCACCTTTTCCTTTGCTACAAATGTAGATCGTAACAGGACACACATTTTCTCCAGCATTTTTATCTGCTATCTATTACTGTTTTTGAATACATCCAATAGCAATGTCTTTTATAAAAGTTCAAAGTTTTTTTAGCAATAACTCATATCACCTACACATGTTTGTTCAACGCAAAGGCCTCATATCAATATATAGGTGGCCCGAATTAATTGGACCGACCTCTCAATTGTTCTTGGAACAACTGAGGTTCTAGTTTTATCAGCTTCGCTGAAGTTTTCATCTGAATGTACACAGCAAATGGTTGAAAATATTATATATTAAACACATT
The DNA here is from genome assembly GCA_002080025.1 of Modiolus philippinarum. Classification (NCBI taxonomy): domain Eukaryota; kingdom Metazoa; phylum Mollusca; class Bivalvia; order Mytilida; family Modiolidae; genus Modiolus; species Modiolus philippinarum. Next base: position 207,633 of record MJUU01014440.1, on the reverse strand, counting down.
TTGCAGAACAATGATTTTAACACACGAAAAGTTTGTTGTACTTTCTAGTTTTATAGCAGATTTATTAAGTGCATACGTTTTCACAATTAAAAGAATTTATTTAAGAATATGTTGAAAGATATTTTTCAATGTTGATAATTTTGATAAATGAAAAACTGGGCAGTTATATACAGTTATTTATGTGTAGCCAGGCAAAAGACCAGAATATTTTCCCTAGGTAATGGAAACAGCTCAGCGTTCTATTGCCCGAAGCCAATGGCTGAGGACAATAGAGCACTGAGCTGTTTCCATTGCCGAGGGAAAATACTTCTGAGCTATTGTCTGACTACACATTAAATAACTGTTTCATTACCTTATCTTCACAAAAGAAAAATAAGTTGCGACAATGGCCGTCTGCAAAACTCAAATTCACTGCAAATTATTTTACTTAGCTTATTATTCTGATACACAAACGATCATTTGCGGCAAAAAATGCTTAGTAAACCTAAACAAATATAATTGTATTTTTTAAAATTAACATTTTAAATATCTAAACTGAATGTGCAAAATGATATATACCGGTATGTTTTCATGTTGAATCATTTCTTAATATTAATGAATGTGCATTTGCTTTACATATTTTCAAAACCATAGTAATTAGTTCTGTCTGTCAGAACTCTAGCAGATTTTTTTATTTCAGTGTGTCTTGTTGTATTTCTCTCATCATCAATAATTTCGGGTAATAAAATTCAATCAAACATGTCGACGCAAAAAAAAATCAATTTCACTAAAATGTCTGTGCTTTTCACCAAAAGCATTAGCCAGGAAATAGAAATGTAAAGAATATTCATAAAATTGTTTTGACCAATCTCAGTAGCCAGGCAATAGAACAGTAATGAATATTCATGAAATTGTTTTGACCAATCACAGTAGCCAGGCAATAGAACGGTAATGAATATTCATGATGAAATCATTTTGACTAATCACAGTAGCCATGAAATAGAACATATCAGGCAATAGAACACACCAGGCAATAGAACACCGTGAAATAGAACACTGAATTGTAACAATCTCCAAAATAGTTCAAAATACAAAATACTTAATAAAACATATAAAACAATACAATTAGGTAATAATTTATTTTATTTCACCATTTTCTACAAATTGTATAATTTTTATCTATGTGCAGATGGTCATACAAACTGTTACACAAGGCTTCATATTTCCAAACACTATTGAAATACAGTAGTAAAATATTATCGTCCATTTTGATGCCATTGTTTTTATTTTTATCGCTGTGCAATGTTATTGTTATCATATATGTATTAGTGGCTGGGTTACAGAAAGTTCAAATGTAAGACACTAGACTTCACCGGGCAAAAGACCTCATCGGTCAATAGACCTCATAGGGCAATAGACCTCATCGGGCAATAGATCTAAGTGGTCAATAGACGTCATCGGTCAATAGACTCCATCGGTCAATAGACCGCATCGGTCAATAGATTCCATCGGTCAACAGACCGCACTAAGCAATAGACCTCATCGGGCAATAGACATGCAGGGATATGAAAATACCAATAGATGAAAATACTTTATACTTAATAGAACGTATAAAATATATGTATAAGATATATATATATATTAAATTGTATATATCAGTGATTAAGGATGTTACTTAAAGTATCTATTAAGTATTTTATGATGTAATTAATCCATTTCTTTGAATAGCTATATAAATATATCGTTTATTAAATGGGTTTTTGAATAGCTATAGATAGATTCTACTGTGTTAATGGACTATTATAACATTTTTCCTAATGCAATCAAATTGATAACACTGAGTAGCCAGAAACACAATAAGTTAATTACAAATGTTTATAATTTTTATGTAAAAAGATTTCCCGTGCGAGAGATGTATGCTCTCTATATTTTTCAGTTATGGTGTACTTGTGCGTGAGAGAATTTCTCATATGGATATACTATACATACTTTCAAATGTAATCCAGACCACCTGTTTTAAGTGCCGACATCTCACTATTTTATTACCCCAAGTTTTCTTACATTCGACTTGATGAGTGTCATGTGTTTGTCTATATGTTGTAATCGTCCACTAGCTTAAGACACTAGTGCTTTTGTCTGGCAAAGGATGACAGTGATTGTAAGGGCACTTTGCGAGTTTAATTGATGTTTGTGGACAATCCCGCACCCATGACCAATCAAGACATGGAAACAATTAGGTGCTAGGGGCCGTCTTGAACTTACTATGAGGTATGAGCAAAGCTCATTGTTGAAGGCTTCATAGTGACTTCAAGATGAAGAACAACAATAAAAGCGTTGTTCCTTTGCTCGTTTTTTACCATGTATTTGTAGAGACTTTGTCACATGTGCATTTTCTCCATATCCTTTTATTCACCATTTTTAAGAAGGGGTGAAAATTGATCTCTTAGTAATGCTTGGATAATGATTGGAGGGATCATTTTGGTGACTTCTGTGTTTGAATCCAATTACAGTCATTATTTGTTTTTATTTAATTTTCAATTGATATCAAAATTTATTACGTAACACAGAATCAAAATAACTATTGTGCAATGCACTAAATGTTTCTTAACTTCTACCGGGGGGACATAAGTGTTAAAAAAAACATGTTGTTTTCAGTAGTTTTCCTAATGTTCTTCTGTAATCCATGTGTAATTGTATGTCAAACAAAACACATAAAACAACTAGTATGTCAATCGTTCGAAGAACAATTCATAGGTCTTTCCCAAAGTTGCGTCAGAATGTTCTCATTATTGATTCATAGGGAAAACCAACATTCTAAGCTTAATATGTATGTTTATAGACTCTTTAACGTAAAATACATTTTTTTTCAATGTGACCTTCACATTTGACCTTGACGTCATTTTGAAGGTCTAGTCTACCTGAACATTTTTTGTATTGAATATATGTTTGTATCTTCAATGGTATTTGAGCTATATGCAAAAACCCCTTATTTATATATCGAAAATCGGTTTTTGACCCAAAGGTCCAAAACCGTTGGTCCAATGATTTTGGACCCAATGTAACAATTGAAGGTCTCAACAAGACACACATTTAATCAGCTATCTGTTACGGTTTCTGAGTTTATCCGCTAACAAGCCTAGAGGTCAAAATAAAGGTCATCGATGACCTTTGACCTTGACCTTTTCAAATAACCCCTGGGGAACCAAGAACAATGGTGTAGGTCTCATGTCTCTATCACTTCTGGTTTGGGAGAAAATCATTGTTAAGGAAGTATCAAATTTTGCGGGGGCATAACTCCAGAATGGTCCATCGGACAATTTTGGACCAAATGTAACAGATCTTTGTCATGACCTAACAAACTTTTTTTCTAATTACACTGCTTCAGCTATCTATTATGGTTTGCGAGTTTATCTGCTAACAAGGTTTACCATGTTTGATGATGTAACTCTGTTACTAAAAATAGATCGCGTTCACAGGGTGAGTTTGGTCAAGCCCGGCCATTTCTGAATAATGGTACCAAGTATCAAAGTGATATCTCATAAGACTTTTTTGCAAATGTTGGAAGAAAAAAAAGAAAAAAAATAATCAGAAGAAATACAAGAAGGTCTTTCCACCAAAGTGGGAAAGACCTTAATAAAGTGTGCACATGCTTTACTTTTGTCGTCTGCTAAATATCATTTTTGACAACCAGCTGATCAAGTTTCAGTTTACCTAGTAAACACGAAACCACAATTTAGATAATCTGTATCATTTAAAACAGTAGCTAGATGTTTTATTTTCAGGAACTGATGTCATCCCTTTTAAAGTGACCAATAACCTTTGACCCCTACATTTTTGAATGTAAAACATATCAACTAAATACAATGATATAGGTCCCAAATACCTATTCCTTACACATTCCGAAATTTCCCCAAATAATTGCTCCAAGAAAAGTAACAAAACTTTGCAAACCCTTATCGTGAAAACGGTCCGTCCACCAACATTCGCCCAAATGAACGAAATATCTGTCATAGCCTAACAAACATTTTTCCCATTTCAATTCACTACCTATTTATTACCATTTCCGAATAATATCACAAAACATGTTTAGGGAGTTTTCTAAAATAACCCCCTCCCCTAATAACGAAACGATCCAAGACGGTTACAATCACAACTTCAACAAAAACTACAAAACACCACCAAATTTCATCGATCTACACTTACCCACTTAGACACCTCTGTGAAAAGAAGAAAAAAACAGAAAACGATTTGGGTGTCTGTCCGATGTACATCGGAATGACATTAATTACCGATCAGAATTGCCAATATCCAAAGTAAATAAGCAAATAGAAACCACAGGAAAAATTGTTGACCGCAATGGCCCTGACTTGGTACGGGCACAGGCATTTTAAAAGAATAGTGGGTTAAACCAGACTTAATGCGTGCCAAGCTTCCACTTCCATTGCAGTAGTGTCCGGTGGCAACTCACCAGAAATTGCTTTTGAAAGATCGAAGACAGTTAAAAGAAATAATCATTAGAAAAGGGTTAATTGTCAAGCTGCCGAAATAAGGAGACCCAAAATACTGTGAAGGGGAATAACACATCAAACGATTAGCAGGAGAGATTGAAGCTGGTTTTAGAGAAGGACGAGGCACAACAGCGCAGCTCTACTTCTCAGGAATAAAGTAGAACATGCTGTAGAATAGATTTTAAATCTCTGCATATGTTTTATTGATTATAAAAAGCCTTTGACAATGTACATCAAGAAACACTTTGGAAAATATAAGGAAAATATACGGTGGAAGTACTTTTATTCGTGGACATCAAATTTCGTGGTCTTCATGAATATCACTATTTCGTTGGTATTTTAATTCGTGGTTTTTAAATTCTTTGCATTAATAGTCTTTGGAAAAATGCATTTCGTTGGGAACTTAATTTCGTGGTTTTAATGAACCACGAAATCAACGAAAATTGGAACCCCACGAACAATAGTACTTTCACAGTAAACTACGAAGATGGCATCGCGCTTCTATTCAGAACAAAATACCAAATGCAAAGAAAAGTTAATGATGTCGGCAAAATTGTTACGACTTACGGTCTCTTCAGCGCAGATAAAATCAAAACATTTGGAAATCCATAAACCGAATTACGTAATAAACTGATAAAGAACAAATTACCAATACGATATGAATAGAAAAGCCAAAACCATCTTAGTACAGAGCTATGCAAGAGGGAGATACTTTTTAGTTTAATGAATAATATGTGTTTCAAAACATACGTTTTCCGTCTCGTTTCTAGTTAGATCTAATAAATGTTGATAAGATTTTTATCCTTTGTAATAGATTTTGGAGGACTATTTCTGTGGCGTAATATTTTACCGAAATACGTAATAAACTGATAGAGAACAAATTACCAATACGATATGAATAGAAAAGCCAAAACCATCTTAGGACAGAGCTATGCAAGAGGGAGATACTGCTTAGTTTAATGAATAATAGGTGTTTCAAAACATACGTTTTCCGTCTTGTTTCTAGTTAGATCTAATAAATGTTGATAAGATTATTATCCTTTGTAATAGATTTTGGAGGACTTTTTCTGTGGCGTAATATTTTACAAGATAACTCAAAAGAAATATGAGGGCCCATGAAGATTATTTATCCGAAAGTTTTCTTTTGATAATATTTCACAATATTAGTATAATGACTCTAATACAGATTTCTGTGTTCTCGTTTTTGCCCTGTCTCTGGACTTCGATTTTTGTGAATTTTACCCCTTTGTTCCTTCGGTATTCTACTGCCGTTATTTCTTATGGACTCCGCACGAAAGTGGAGAAAAGGTTCGTCTCCTCTCCAGAAAGACCGAACAAATCCCCGACTTAGTAGCTTTTGGGACAGTGTTTTTAAATGCCCTTGTAAGTAAAAGTAATTACAAATTACTTTTGCAATTAATATTTGCAACATAAACCTATATACGTTCATGTTTAACAAATAAATTATCCAGTTAACCTATTTCAGGTCAAGATTATAATATATCGTGAGGAGGTTGATTTATCGAGAGAAGGGTGATATATCGGGTAAATCTATCAGTGTTGAATATCGGTGCAACAAATGAAATCCAACGGTGGTTCAAAATTAGTTCTTTCACCTGACATCTGTGTATCACACGGTGGTGATAATATATGCAAATCTATTTATCTGAGTAGATAATGTTTAATTTGTTGACATTTACGCAATCTGCCGCAACCAGTTCGTTTCATTTATGGAATGAACAATCTTAATTGATTTTAAAATTTCTCATCTTACATTAGCTACATGTATATCTTGAATAGTGAATATCTTATATTACCTTTATGTTGGACAGTGAACATCTTATATTATCTACATGTTGAACTATAAATGATGTTGCATATGCATTTATAAATGATTTTCATTCATTGAAGTTGTGGCCAATTACATACAATACGCTAGTTGGTTGTGCTTATTATCCCATTAATATGATTGATTGGGAGTTTATCGAAAGCGCGCTTTCACATATCAAAAGCGCATTTTTATTTCATCAAAAGCGCACATTTTTGCATAACAAAAGCGCACAGTGCCACTGATCACCTGTATTTTAAATGTGATTTTATCAAAAGTTGAGGGCTAAGGGACCGACCATTTAACTTGAAGGGGGGGGGGGGTATGGTTTTCTAAAAAAATATTTTGGATCTGATTTTATGTGAAAAAAATATTTTGGCTGCCAAAAGGATGAAAAAAAATTTTCTGAATGAGGCTTTCTGCCCAAAAAAATAATGTTAATTTTGAAAAAAAATATTTTGTTGATACGCGTGCAAAAAATAAATAATCTGTCCAGAGTAAAAAAAAACCATAACCCCCCCCCCCCTTTTCAGGTTAAATGGTCGGTCCCTAATACATATAATTACACTAAAAATGTGAAAAATTTATTACATTGAAAATATGTAAGACTAAAAGTGCTAGTTAAGATCAAATGCAAGAAAGTCTATTCTACGAGCGGCGTGGATTATAAAATTCTATAAAATTCCAAAGATCTCCACGAACAGCTATCAGCAAGTAGTCTCGCCTTTGCTATAGTTTTAAACGTTTGATTTTCTACTATTATATAGCCCATCCATATAATAATCTAAAAACAATAATTTCCGACTTGATACAAAAACGGAGAAGGAATGTATTCCTATTTTGGTAATAGAAAAAAAATCATGTTTTGTTAAGAAACATACTGAAGCAATATGAATTACAGAAAAAAATGACGTAATAAAGATGCTTGAATTTTTTATCGACAACATTTTCGTTGAATTTCTACAAATATGGATTCCTATGGGAACAAATTGTGTATTACCTTTAGCTGAACTTTACCTTTATTCGTGTGAAGCAAACATTTTACAAGAGCTCATATAACAGAAACAAAACAACTAGCCCTGTCATTTAATTTCAGCTTCAGACATATAGACGATGAACTTCTCTCAATAATCCAAGATTTAAAGAATATTAAAATCGTATTTAATACAGTTAGCTTGAAATTAAAGAGACACCAAACTTTACTTCATACCTCGACCTTTTGTTTTACATTGATGAACATGGACGTCTGAAATCTATGCTCTATGACAAACGCGATGATTTTGACTTCCAAATTGTGAACTTTCCTTTTCTTAGGTATGTACATACCTCCCCAGAGTATGGAGTGTATATTTCACAGTTGATTTTGTAGTTCATCAGTGACATTGTGAAAAGAGCAAAAGCACTATCACAGAAACTGCTAAGTCGTCCCTTAAGAAATTTCATGGCCGTCAACACCAAATTGTAGATAGATATGAAAGACTCTTTCACAAAACAGAAGGGACATTTTCAGCTAGATTCACGTCTTCTCGGATTTGACATTACCGATTTTGACTTCACCCTGGATTGACCCACCGAGAGTGGGGCAGGTGCTCTATACAGAGCAGGACATGCTTACACTTCCGGAGCGAGTGATGTCAATCCTGCTTTTGAAAGTTCACACTGTTAGTACTTTAGTTCAATTGTTGTATTTGTTATGTTCGTGTATTTTGTTTGTTATGTGTGTTTGGTATTCTGTCTTCTCCTAGATATTCACACATTTGCCTTGTCTCTTGTTCCTTTGGTATTTTACCGCCGTTGTTTTCGCACCATGACGTATCAATTTGAAGTGTTTTATGTAGGAATATCGTTAAATTCAAGCTGCCCTTTTATGAAAATGTACAATGTTCCTGTCCCAAGTCAGGAATATGTTGGTCATTGGCTTGTCCTTGTCTTCTTATAAAATTTTAGTTTCTTGATATTTCGGTTATTGGATGTGGTTTGTTTCCATTGATTTATTCACTTTTTTTTACCTTTTTGGGACCATTTAGGGCTTGCTATATGGTTGTGAGGTTCCTCACTGTGTTGAAGACCGTACGGTGACCCCTAGATGCTTTGTTTTGGGTCGTTTTAACCTGGATAGGGGATGTTGTCGTCTCCTTGACATCTACTTAGTAGTAGGGAAAAGACAAAACATATTTTGTAAAGAACCACACTGAGTCAAACAAGAAGACATGGAGAATGACGTAATCAAGATGTTGGAATTTTTAATAGATAATATCTTTGTCGAATTTGGAGGTCGCATTTTACAACAGGCAATCGGGATTCCCATGGGAACTTCCTGCGCGCCGCTTTTAGCTGACCTCTTTCTTTTCTCGTATGAGGCCAAGTTTTTACAAGGGCTAACACAGAAAAAAAACAAAAACATTTTGCCCAGTCCTTTAATTTCAGCTTCCGCTACATAGACGATGTACTTTCTCTTAATGTACTTTCTCTTAATAATCCAAAATTCAAGGAATATTTACACCAGGTCTATCCCAATGAGCTTGAAATTAAAGAGACTACTGACACACCTACTTCAGCTTCGTACTTAGATCTGTTTATATACATTGATGAAGATAGACGTTCGAAATCTAAGCTATATGACAAACGTGATGATTTTAACTTCCCAATTGTGAATTTTACCTTTCTGAGCAGCAATATACCTACCTCTCTAGCCTATGGAATGTACATTTAACAGTTGATTCGTTACTGTCGCGCATGTAGTTTATATAGCTATTGTTTAATAGAGCAAAAGCACTTTCCCAAAAGTTGGTTAGTCAGGGATTTGTTCAGCCTTTGTTGCTTTCATCCCTTCAGAAATTTTATGGCCGTCACCATGATATCATTGACAGATATCACGTGTCTGTGTCCCAAATGAAAACAGACATTTTCAGCTAGATTTCATGTCTTCATGGATTTGACATGACCGGTTTTGACTCAACCCTGGATTGACTCACTGATAGTGTGACCGGTGCCGCTAGCGGAGCAGGACATGCTTACCCTTCCGGAGTACCTGATGTCACTCTCGGTTTTTATGGGAGTTCACACTGTCAGTGGTTTTAGTTTTTTGTGTTGTCTTGTATATCTAACTGTTAAATTTTAGTTTTGTCTTCGTTGGTGATGTTCGTGCTACTGGTTTGTCCTGGTTAATACTCAAGAGACTAACAACAGCTTTTCAAACTGTTTTAGGGTTAGAGAAGTGACACGTACCATGGATTTTTATTTTTTTTTTTCTAAGGGTTAGAATTTGGCATTTCCAATCGGCCTCAAATCAGAACTTTCAAAACTATATATACCTCACTGATCGTGTGACGGGTGCCGCTAGTGGAGCAGGACATGCTTATCCTTCAGGAGCACCTGATGTCCTTCCCGGTTTTCATGGAAGTTCACACTATGAGTGCCTTAGATTTTTTAATGTCGCCTTTTTATTTCCGTGCTTGCAGCTGTCTCACGTCCTTGTTTTGTCTTTGTTTTTCTCTGTTGTCGTTTTTGCCATGTCTTCGGATTTTGATTTTTGTAGTCTTCGCTTCCCTTGTTCCTTCGGTATTCTACTGCCGTTGTTACCCCATTTTCTTTCTTTTTCATATGTTTTGATTTTACTGTCTTTTTTATTTATTATTTACTATTTTTTTTTATTTTAATGTACATGTGTTGTTAAATGTGTTGTTTTATTTGTATTCTACCACATATGCAATACGGGACTTTTGAATCGTGTTCACTCCGGTAACAGATATTTTTATACGTAAAAAAACATCAATACATTGAGAGGGAATCACTAATTAATGAACACTGTAGTGTTGAGCTAAGGGTGATTTATATTTAATCGATTTGTAGCGCTTTAGGTTAATTTTTTTCGTCAAGTAAAATTTAGTCAAAAAACTGTCAAATAGGAAAAATAATAAATGCACTTCAATTTCATAAATAGCTTGTTATTTATGTGGTATGGGTTTTGAAATCCAGTTTTCCTTCTTGCTGATATCCGAGGCGATCGTTTCTGCTTTCAATTACACGAGAGCTCCTATCTCGAAAGTCCCGTATTAATTATTTTGTTTTGTCGTCGTGTACAATCTTTGTGTTTGAGGTTTCATAAAGCATTTGAATCTTGTCAAACCATGTGGCATAATTTATTGACAATTGACTAAATTCATTCAGTATTTGCGGTGGCTATATAACATTCCTAAGCCTATCACAGATTATGAGTCAATTTTGAGTGTCTAAATATGAAATCCAAATAATAAATAAAAAAGTTTTACCTAATTCGGAGTAAATCAATACGACATAATTGAAGTGAATGGACGGCGGAAATGGTCAGTCTTTTGTAAAACAACGATAAACAGGAGTCTTCATGAATTATTTCTTGATTTAACGATGCAGTCTAATTGTTTATAAAGGGATGTTTATACTTTGAACAGCGCTACAATTGTTGACTAGTCAGTAAAGTTTTCCTTAGATAGTGTAGGGACAATAAATTACATATATTCTACCTCTAGTAAATTCCCGAAACGTTGATAGGTCAAATTACGTCACCTGCTGACCGTATAAATTCCATAGGCATGACCGTGAAAAATAAACGCTCTCGCCGAATATAAAATTTACTGAACGTTTATATACCATATTAGGTCACCTATAGACCATATATAATATAAAATCCCATGATAGATGGGATGATTAATTGGCGTTGAGATGGGATGATTAGTTGACGTTGAGATGGAATGATTAGTTGACATTGATTTAAAATTCCTCCGAAGTAAGAAAAAGTGCATTAAATCCTTGCAAAAATATTGAACAAAAAATGATACAGTAGGCCACAATTAAAAAAAAGGAAAAAAAAGCAAAACAAAACAAAAATATACAAATAAAAAAAAACAACATAAAAATGACAAAAGGGAGAAAGAAGGGTTGATTTCCCAAAGTTTCGGCCGTATGACCTTCGACTAGGGGGATACCGGGCTGGAATGCGTAGAAAATGTGAAAATTACGCCATAAAGCAGAACGAATGGCGTGTCGCAGATATTACCTTTAAAACCCGTGCCAAATACTGAATATTATCCAAAACGAGACTGAAATATTAGTTGTCTGTACTATACAAATATCTAATATCAAAACATGAATAAGATTATAAAATGGACTGTTTCTATACATTCATGCCAAAGGGAGAGCAGTTCCAAGAAAATGGATGATTTTTTGTACAAGGAACTGTCTTTGTCAGAAGAACAACAGAACCTTGTAACTAGTTCTTTCAAGAGTGTTATACTCCTATAACTCCCTGTAAATACGTACAAGGGCACCTAGACAATGCAAGCGATCTCGCTGTTTGACTTGTCCTTTTACTTGGGGAAACTAATGTAATAGTAGGACTGGATAACGTTTTCAAACAAAAAAAAAATGTTTCACGCGCATTACTGAAAACGTAGGACGATCTATGTGGGTGAGACTTGACGAATCTTAGGTTATCCTTTTTCGAACATAAACAGAGCGTCACCAATGGAAAAGATTGCCCCAGTATGTGAACATTTTTGGCGAGCCAACCACAGTATACTGGACATGCATGTGACTGTCCTGATACAAACTAGTGCAGGTGAGAAAAAAACGACAGTTCCTTGAACAAAAAATTATCCATTTTCTTGGAACTGCCCGGCCCTTTGGCATGAATGATAAGAAACAGTCCATTTTATAAAATTAATCATGTATTGAAATGAAATAATTGTATATAGTACAGAAAACTGATGTTTTATCCTCGTTTTTGATAATATTCAGGATTTGGCACGATTTTAACAGGTAATATCTGTGACATGCCATTAGGTCTGCCTTCCCTCGTCATTTTCACATTCTTTTCCGTATTTCAGCCCGGTAGCCCCCCACCTCCGGTCGAAGACCATAAAACCGAAACTTTGGCAAACAACCTATCTTTCTCCCTTTTGTCATTTTGAGGACCAATGATTACCATACATATTTTTATGGTACATTTCATTTTCTATGTATTTCTCTATTTGCATATAGGGTTCATTATTATGTGTGTTCATTTGTATACAGATGATGGCCAAATTGGCACCCGCAATCATTGTGTAAGCGCCATGTTATACCCAGTAATGTGAGAAAAGTAAATGTCAAAAGTAAAAGTAGCAGGGAACAAATTAAGTCTGATAAAGACGATTCACACTAGATTTAGTACACCAAACAGTCAGTTACAAGTTACGAAACTGTTATACCACACAGGACAGACAACTCGTGATTGCGATATGATGCATAAGTTGAGATAACAGGAGAAAAGGGCATATTACAACTCGGGGATTGGAAACTCGCAATAGAAAATTTGAAATCATATCGTTTGTCACTGATGTCACTCTTGTTTATTGAGAGTTCACACTGTTAGTGCTTTAGTTTTTTGTGTTGTATATGTAACGTTCGTGTGTTTTGTGGGCATGTGGTGTCTTTGGTCTTCCGTCTTTTGGTGTTCTTGCTTTTGCCTTGTCTCTGGACTTTGATTTGTGTAATCTTGTGCTTTGTTCCTTCGGTATTCTACTGCCGTTGTTTTGTCATACATTTCATCTTTGTCGAGAGATGCCGACTTTTTACTCTCTGTGGAGTCTTTTATTTCCATTTCCCTGGGATATCTAACATGGAAGTATTCACTGAAAGAACATCATCAAGATCCATCATAATACTGAACGTCAGATACAAAGCACAGAAATAGAAATCACAACATTCAAAACAAAGCACTCACAGTTTAACTCCAGTGAAACTGAGAGTGACATCAGGTGCTCCGGATGGGTAAGAGCATATCCTGCTCTGTTAACAGCACCCGTCACACTGTGAGTGAGTCAATCCAGGAAAATGTCAAAGTCAGTAGTCAAATCCGAGATTGATTGATTGATTGAATATTGTTTAACGTCTACTCAGCAATATTTCAGCTATATCAAGACGAGAACAAGTTTGTTAATAAATAATTACTTTGGGGTATGGAAAGGGCCATGGGACGGGAAATTCTGACTGCCACTGGAAAAGTAGGGTGAAATCGTCAAGGGCGGGGATCAAATCCGAGAAGACGAGAATCTAGCAGAAAATATCCACTTTCATTTGGGATACTGACACGTCATATCTTTCGATGATGTTAGATGAAATTAACATAGGTTGAACAAATCCCTGACTAAGCAGCTTTTGGGACAGTGTTTTTACTCTGTTAAAAAAATCACTGTACAAACTACACGCTCTACAGTAACGAATCAACTGTGAAATGTACACTCCACAGGATGGAGAGGTAGGTATATTGCTGCTAAGAAAGGGAAAGTTCACAATTGGGAAATTAAAATCATCACGCTTATCATACAGCTTAGACTTCAAACGTCCATCTTCGTCAATATACAATAACAGATCTAGGAACGAAGCTGAAGTAGGTGCTAAATTGGGCTAAATATTTTTGTTTTCTTTGAATAAGCCCTTGTAAAAACTTGGGTCTCGTACGAGTAATGGAAAGGGTCAGCTAAAAGCGGCGCATAGTTAGTTCCCATAGGAATCCCTATTGTCTGTTGGAAAACACGACTTCCGAATTCGACAAAAACATTGTCGATCAAGAATTCTAACATTTTGATTACGTCAGTCTCGGTGTACTTCTTGTTTGAATCAGTGTGGTTCTTAACAAAATATGTCTTGTCTTTCCCTATAACTAAATAGGTGTATATGCGTTCTCCATTTTAGTGCAGAAACATTGAGGTATCAAATCTGCAATTACTGTTTTAAGTTTATTGTGTGGCAGGGTTGTATAAAGAGTAGAATGCTATGGCAATGGGTAAGACTGGTTGGGGATAGCTGTTTAGGGAGATCTTTTGAATTTTTAAGAATCCACATTTGATTCACACCGCTTGTGGAGTAAGCTTTATTACAGTAATTTTTCAGGCCTGCCTGTGACTTTGTAGAAAGATGACAAAATATATGGAGATAAATAATTAAGTTTTGATTTTGAAGACCATTTTTTTGTTGTTGCAAATACAAATAAATTATCTTATGTAACGTTTGGTGACTTGGTGAAAATGTCAGCCTAAGACCTCATACTTGATAGGTAAAACTAAGCAGTATAATCCTACATTAAAACATTCTTTTTGGAACAAATAAAACCGAATGTTTGAGTAGACGGAAGGATACAACAGTAACCGGTATGTTATCATCTAATATAAAACAAAATATGAGTTGCGAAACAGCTCTAAAGGACAATAACAAAATAACGAGATACATGAGTATGTCGCCACGAATCTTGTGATTTCTGGTGCTATCCTTTCTGTTTGTTGCTTTCCTATTGGTTAGGGAGTCTGAAATGATTGCCGACTGGGCAATCCGTATTATTACGGACAGAGCGGATGTGTTCCGCAAAGCTAACCACTGCCCACAAAATATGCAAGTAACAGTGCTAATAAAATTACATGGAGGCCAAGACAATAGACGTACGTTGGAACAACGGATTATTTTCAGACTAGGCACTTTAAAACCCAGGGGTTTAAACGTAAAACAATCATTCTATGACTAATGAGTCTCGATGTCGTATGTTCTCAGTGGCTGGAATGCTGATAATGTTGCTAATAGTGTACATATAATGTCAAAGATTTTTACCTGTATCATATACATTATTTTTAAACACTGTACACACAATGTCAAAGATGTTTTACCTGTAACAACATATTATTTTTTAACTACTACTTCATTCATTACGACCCACTTGTAGGCGACAGATTTGTCGTTTGTCGAAATATATCGGTCGACCTTTTTATTGTTTCTATTCTTTTATTTTGCCATGTTTTTTTGTGCTTTAGGTCATATTTTAGATTATAAATTCATCCCTTTTAACAGCTCACATACTCGTGTATCTCGTTATTTTGTTATCATCTAATGTCGCCACGAATCTTGTGATTTCTGGTGCTATCCTTTCTGTTTGTTGCTTTCCTATTGGTTTTGTACAAATCATAACCTCGGCCAATGATTAAGAATTTTATGAAAGGATATGGAGTAAATGAACATGAGGCCATAACACATATATTAACTCCAACTGCAATAATCTAAATGAGCTGTATGGCCATTTTGGAAAGTAATTCTTCATCAGCAGAACTAGAACCCAAACATAGGAAATTCATAATTAAAAAAAAAAGCTTAAAATGCATAAAATCCGAATAATCAGTAATATCAAATAAAGCTAAGGACAAAACTACGATGGAAAGAGTCAAACCGTAGGTTTTAGAATTTGCATAAATTTAGATACATGTAATAGTAATTAAACAAAGTGTACACATGAGATATTATCTCATGTTCAAGTACACCATATCTGAGAAAAATAAGAGCATACATCTCTAACAAGGGAATTGTTTTACCAACTACACACTGCATTAAAAGACAGACCGGCTCCTGTATTAAATATTTTATGAAAGGATATGGAGTAAACGAACATGAGACCACAACATATATGTTAACTCCACCTGCAATAATTTAAATGGCATTTATACATCAAAATTTAGTTTTCAATGCCATTCATATTTTGAATACAAGAAGAAAAGGCAATTGATAATTTTAATATTTATTGAACACCTACACCATCGAACATGCCTGTGGTGGAATAAAAACATTTGGATCTGTGATTCCTACAGTGATGTCAAAAAACCTGCGAATAAAAAAAAAATAGAAAAAAATCATATTTTACAATTATTAACCATTGAATGTAGTTATACATTAGATGGGAATCACAGTGTTTCCTAAAAAATATTCTAATACGGACTTTTGAGCTGATTCATATAACTAAAATATCGTTTAAAAATCAAAAAAATTATTTTTATGGTTGGACTTAAAAAAAATAAATAAAACACCCCCAGTATAAATGCCGAGAACTTTCAATTTTCCACTGAATTAAATTCTAAGTAGTTTCACAGTTTTTCATTCAATCATCAAAACTGTCTTCACATTATTTTTAATGTACCAACTATTTAACATTTGCTTTATTTTTGGACTAGCAGGTGTAATGCTTTCGCCAAAAACATATATTGGCAAAATGGACCCAATTTAATTTCAATTTAGTGCAGTTTCGACATTCCTTTTTCATGTATATGTATTTAAACAGTTTGTAATAAGCAATGAAGGGATATGATGTAAATGCAAATGAGATAAAGTCGTTTTGTACAAATAAGTACATATTTAGAAAATCAAGTATTTACTACTCAAATTATTTGTCATGATTGGTCATGGTTCAATTACATCGGGAGTTTTCGTTTTAAATTTTCGAAAAAAGACAGCGCACTATACTTATCCCACTCTGTTTAGTAGTAGATAAATCACTTCTTATCTCAGAGGTCATGCGGAGAGAGATAAAGAAGAGCTTTAACTTATTAATATTCAAGATTTCTCTAAATTTTAGCAAATTCAAACACCTCCAGATCGATTAGTTATCGAAATAATAACTAACATCGGTGTAAATTTGTTCGCAGTTGGCGATTGGTCAATCATGAAAATGTCTTAGTGACAGTTTCTAGAAATAGTGCAACCGGATGTTGATGAAATTAACACCTGCATCATTGTCCAACGGAATGGTTTATGCATTATTATGACTTAAATTACTCAATTTATTGGTAATATGACATTTTTATCAAAAATAATTCACTCAACACCCATTTTAATGAATGGCGCAATGATACACATAGCAACGATGGTAGCAACAAAATGGCAGCATATTTGAGAATGGAGATCAAGTATATCACTTTACTTCAAATGAATTCAGTAGAAATTAGAGAAACAATCTCTAACATTGTTTTCCAGTTTATTACGATAATTTCTCAAATCTCGATAGTTAAATTTTCACATTTTAAAGTTCTTGGAAAACCTCGAACTTTAAAATGTGAACAATTTCACTATCTCGATTTGAGAAATATACGTAATAAACTGGAAACATGTAACAAACAAATATATGCTGACATTCATTTGTATAAACTGTTCTTTCTGTAATTTATTTAGAAAGTAAACCCTTCAGTTTTAAGTCGTGAAAGATAAGAGAAATAAATGAATTTGAATAAAACATACGTTGTTGTTATTAAGCTTGTTCTTGCTGAGTAGAAAACATATTCAACTGGTACACAGTCAGGGGAAGTAACAACACCAGCAAATTTATCGTCACCTCGTTCTAATGACCAGTTTTCAATTACAACTGATTCTCCTGGCATTCCAGCAGCTCCAATAGTTGCAGATCCATCAAACCTAGCACCTGGTGGGACACCATATGGTTGAAATGGTCTCATGAGGTTAGTTACATTACATTGGCCTGTTCTTAGGTTTATTCTGTATTCCTTTCCCTGAATAAATATTAAGTTCGTTAAAGAACCATTTGACTAGACCATTTAAAACTGTATTATTAATAACATATTCAGAATCTGTAGAGGGTACACTGAAATATTCTGATTTTCTAAGAATTTAAATAAAGTCAGTAACTCGACTTTTTGTGAAAGATTGGCTTTGTTTTCACATCAGCAGTAGTGTAAAGAGTATATCAATACAAGGTATTTTCACTTTGTGATGTAATTTAGTTCTACCCAGTTACCCAGTTTTTGATTGGGTCCGCATTTTAACGCTAATTGTTCTATGTCAAAGAGCATCTTTACAATGCTTTAACTTCCGTTTCGGGTAAATCATTCAACTTGTAATAACAACCTATTTGTACTTTTATTACAATAAATCAATCACATGGCATTGACTACTTATTCGTATTCTCTCCTCTATCCAGATCCATAAGAAATCTATTCTAGTTTTTCCGATTCATCGAGTCATCAGATATTGCGTGAGGCAATACTTCTTTTTGACATCCCAGCCATTTATCTCTAAGCTTATTCCGTCAACCAAAGATGTGCAATAAGGAAGTATTTCAAAACGCGATACCTAAATGAACCTTTCTTACACATAACGCCAATTGACAAGCTTAGTAATATACATATACTTACCACATTGTGGAGATATAGGACATCATAATATTCTCTGTCCTGGCCAAACTGAATTTCTTCTATTTCCCTAGATCTCATGTTCAGTTCATCATAACTTAATTTGGCTATTTGTTGAAATCCTTTCTCTCTGTCGGCCTAAAAGACAAACTTTGGTAAATAAATTGACATTAGCATCTTTTTGTCAGTTAAATCTTTGTACATCTGTTTATTTCAAGTGAACATTATTAGTGTGTGTTTTTTTAACGGGAAAAAGAAACCGGCGTTTTACATTTCCGCAAAATTGGCATTACGTTTCCGAAAAAATATATCACGTTTTCGGAAAAAATAGTTTAGGGACCGACTATTTAACCTGAAGGGGGGCTATGGTTTTTTTCTAAAAAATATTTTGGATCTGATTTTATGTGAAAAAAATATTTTGGCTGCCAAAATGATGAAAAAAAAAATTCTGAGTGAGGCTTTCTGCCCCAAAAAATAATATTAATTTTGAAAAAAAAATATTTTGTTGATACGCGTGCAAAAAATAAATAATTTGTTTTCTGTCAAGAAAAAAAAAAAAACCATAACCCCCCCCCCCCCAGGTTAAATGGTCGGTCCCTTACCTTTCCGCAAAAAATATATAATACTTTTCCAGAAAAAAAATTTCGTTTCCGCAAAAGAAATATCTCACCTTTGTAAAATATTTTGCGACTTTATATCAACACTTTTAAGTTTATAAAATTAAAAAAAATAATAATAACGACGACCGCTACATGATCCAATAAATTTTGAACGTTCATTTTTTTTTTTAACAAATGACATTCGCAGTATATTTTGTACAAAAGTATTACATACAATATTAAAAAGAAACACGTACTATCATAGCCAACAAGTATTTATTGTTTTGATACTTTTTAAAAACTTTTTTTCAGAAGTTTATTTTTGTGGCTTAAAAAGAAAGCATATCTGACCAGTATGTTCACCTCATTGTTGTATTTCAAATTTCAAATTCTAAGGTAAACATGGTCAAAATCATAACTGGATTTATCAGTGATGTCTTATTAAAGCTAATCCCAATAGTCAGATCAAAATAGTGCGGATCCACCCAGTACATTCATGCACAAAGCTGACGATCATATTTTTGTCTATTTTATTTAATCATTATAAATCAATAATTTTAATGAATCAAATTGAAATTTTAATGAAAGCTACTTGATTAACCAGGTATATTTTCGGAAACGTAATGCATAAAATTTGAAAAAAAACTGCGGAAAAGTAATGCGCCCCAATGAAACGTCTGAACAAGAAAATTAAATCAAAAGCTTTTGTAACAGTTGGACCCTATAGTTGTCAATACACTAAGAAAGAAGGTCTAAGTTTCGACAAAAACAGTAAAACATTAATAAACTTCCTGTCAACTGAATTCATCTTTGTCACGTTTACACAATTACTTCATAGCCTATTCTGATGCATTTTGGTGTGAAATAAACTATTTCGCTGAACTTGATTACTCTTTATTCAGGGGCCGACTCCGACCTGCCGTTGGGTGTGGGGTTTTCTCACCGTTCATTGAAGATTTTATGGTGGCTTTGAGCTTTGGGTCGTTGTCTCTTTGACACATTCCCCGTTTCCCTTCTTTTTTCTATTAATCTGGTTTTGATAAAAAAAAAGGTGTATCAACAGAGTTAAATGTTGTTCTGACTAGCTATGACATATCTGATTTCTTTTAGTTAAGAAAAACTAAATATGCACACCGCCGGAACCAGCCTTCGACAAAAAGGGTGCTATTCTATACTGTTTTTTTTAACTCTGTTTTGTCAATTTTTGCCTAAATTCTTCCCGAAATTTTTTAACTTTTCCATGAAAAGGTAGTTCAGACTGCCCTGGATCCGGTTATTATATTTATCAGATTTATAGGCAATGAAATACTTACACGGAGAAATCTTCCTTCCCATTGTTTTGGTGACTCTAAAAAAGAATATACTCTTTGTTACAAGCACATTTCAAAAGGAACGTTAAACATAGCTTAGAATAAGAAAAACATAATCAATTTGATAAAAATGTCTATTACTTAAAGTAAAATGAAAATCACAGTTAAAATGACCAAAGAAAAAAAAAAGTATTTGTGCGGGGCAACTACGTAAATGGACCCTAATACAAACTCTATGGAAAAAAACTATTACAGGTAGGTAAGGCAAACAATACTGAGTCCAAAATAGTACGACCATTTATACTCATAATGTCGCCTTATCTAGTTATTTTACATTAAAAATAACTTACGTCACTGAAACGGAATAATTTTTTTGAACGATCAAAATCATGGAGCATCTTTCCATAATCTTGCTTTTTATCACAATATGTGATAAAAGTATAGTCCGGGAAGTACAACAGACAGGCAAGAAAAAATTAAGAAAAACAATTTCTCTAACTTCCAGCAAATTTAACCAACGCTTGACCAGTATGATAAAAATATTTTCTAATTTTTGTTCAAAATAAATACTTCCCAAATGATGTTAGATGAACTTAATAATCAACATGTTTAGACCTTGATCTCACTTGCTGATTGGTAGCCTGGTCAAACCTGTCCCAACCTCGCGGTAGTCAGCATGGGTCGGGATCCCAGGCTAGCTGATTGGTTGTCTCGTGTCAGTTTCTAGAAATAGTGCAACCGGATGTTGATGAATACCTACATCATTGTCTAGCGAATTGATTTTTACATTTTTATGACTATGATAACTCAATTTTTTGATAATATGACATTTTTTATCAAAAATATTACACTCAACACCCCTTTCAGCGAAAGGCGCAATAATAAACATAGCAACGATGATAGCAACAAAATGGCGGCATACTTGCGGAGGTCGCTTTTACGTCAAATAAATTGAGTAGGAATTAGAGAAAAAATCTCTAACATTTTTTTCCGGTTTATTACGATAATTTCTCACATCTCGATAGTTAAATTTTCACATTTTAAAGTACGCGGATAAACCTCGAACTTTAAAATGTGAAAATTTAACTATCTCGATGTGAGAAATATACGTTATAAACTGGAAACAATGTTAGAGACTTTCATCTCTAGAGGGACAACAACTCACGTGGAATTTCCCGCCAAATCTATTCTGAACATCATCCTCGGTGCGTTTACATTATGTCATTAGAGAAACATTTTCTACAACTTAACACGTGAATTGTGAAATTTCTCACATCTTGATAAATGAATTTTCAAATGTTTAAAAACTCGACAAGCCTCGTTTTCAAACATTTGCAAAATATATTCACCTCGATGTGAGAAATTTCATAATGTAGAAACTATGTTAAGTTTTCCAACATACATCTGAAAAACTTGGACTATTTGATTGTTAGTACCAATTTTTAAACAGTTCAAAATAAATTAATAATGGTTGAAAGATATCGGAACTGTGGTAGAATTAAGAATTATACAGACAACTTTTTCTAAGTAATTCAATGCATCAGAAGATCTAAATCTGAAATTAGCAAAAGCCATACAATGTATACTTCTGCGAGAAGTAAGGTTGAAGTCTCTCCATCTATTTAATTATTAATCATCTTGCTTTATCTAAATACATTTTATCAGTTGATAATATAGTACATTTTGCTAAGTACTAGGAAGTATAAACAGTACGTTAAATTGTTGATTTAACTTTTTATAGTGAAGGTAAGTAGTACCATTTTTAACACATTTCAATTACACTGTGGTATTCAACAAAGCAACTTACCGCGACAATGGATTAGTGAAACAAAATACGATTTTAGGGACAAATATTTTTGTCTTGCCCTTTGATTTCTTTGAAATTATGNGCAATTATCAAATTTTTCGGACAATCAGCCGCAGTTAAAAATGAACTGACAGTTGCATATGACAGGTTAAAACGCAATAAGTCAAATATTACAGAACTATCAAATCAATTACAGGAAGCAAATGATGAAAACAAAAAATTGATCACCAAAATAAATGAAATGCAGAAAAGAGAAGATTCTATGCCGTCGATTAAATTTCAAGAATATTTGGATAAAATTTCAAAATTAGAAGAGGAGAAAGAACAAACGGATAATTTTATCAAACTAATTACAGAAAAACATATAGAAGTTGCCAAGTCAGAATATGAACTGTCACTGAAAGTTAAGGAACTTTCCAAAGAAAACAGCAAAAATGAAGGGACGATTAAGGATCTTTTAAGTCAACTACAAGTCAATAATTCAGAATTAAATAACTTAAGAACTTTTCATCAAAGAAATACTTATTCTCAAAACTCCAGAAACAGTCGAAACAATAGAGGACGTTTTCGTTAATTTAAGTATTCAAATGATCTTGTGATTTTTTTTACCTGCGAAACGCGGGGTCGCGTTTCATTCGGCGTCGGAGGAATATGTGACAGCGGAAAAATTAGTGAATTTTGTGTTTCATAATTTCGGGCATTTGGATTTATAATTTCACATTTTTAATCGTTTTATAATTTGTGTTTCTATCTTTTGACAATTGACTTTTCTAATTAATTGTTGTATTGTATTCTCTTTATTCAATTACGCGAATCTGTCCGACAACCCCACATTGTGTTAGACATTTTTCTAGGGATTATTTTGTTTTCTTAAAGTGTTAAAATCAATTTATTAGTTTCTTTGACAATTTCTTATACAATAATCCGTTTACAGGTTTCTATCTACAATGACATTTTTTATCAGTTTCGACTCGTACATGTATAGTGACATTAATCTGTTTTCAATTATCTATTATTGTCAATCTAAAAGTGCTTAATATTTAATTTCTTTGTTAATTCAAAATCAATCATTGTTATGTAAGAATTCGGCAATTTGTTTGACTGAAGTTTTATACTTCAGTTGGAGTCAGGCCTTCATACTGACAACACCCAACTAAGTTAGTCAAATAAAAATTCCATACTGAAATTCAGCGTTTGTACTCGCTCTACCAGCTTATGAGTTAGTTCCGCCATTGGATCACCTAGTCCAGAAGTATATCAGGCCCGGTGACAAGTCGTCTGTCATCGCCTGTCGTTTCGGCATCATCGCCAGTGTGCAACACAAGGTGTTGAACATCTTCAGTCACATCGTGACATTCCTGTAGCAGAATCCCTGCTACAACAGTACGAAATCAGTTGCACTATTTCGTTTCATTTTTAAAATACATGTAAACAAAATCTGCCAAAAATAAAAATAAAAAACGAAGGTTACCTGTGTGGGCATCTCATTGTAAAGCGGTATTTATTACGAGTATTGGTAAATTCAATTTCATTAAAAAAAAGAACGACCTATAACTTTGGGCTTTTCTCTGAAGAATCACGCGTAAGGGCGGATACGAAATTTTGCAAAGGTATTCATCCATTCTTAATCAACCAGTATATTAATTTTGAAAAATGCGGAGATGAATATTTTATTCATCCAAAATGATAGGTATCCACCATAATTAACTTTAATTGCGAATCTTAGTCAGAGTGAACCGATTCAATATGTCCTCACTCTCAGTTTGTGAAGTATATATAGTTTCTACAACGAGAACTAAGTTGATTATGAAATTTATCACATCCAGTTAAATTTTGCTAATGTTTGAAAGTTTTTGAAAATTTGAAAATTTATTTAACAAGATGTGAGAAATTTCATAATTAACTTGTTTAAGTTGTAGAAAATGTTTCTCTTATGACATAATATAAAACATCGAGGATTATGTTTGAATAGAATTGGCGTGAAATTTCTTGTGAGTTGTTCTCTCTCTAGAGATGAGAAATATTTTTATAACACCCATCAGGCGTTGGTTAAATTTGCTAGAAATTAGAGAAATATAGTCTCTAAGATTGTTTCCAGTTTATTACGTATATTTCTCACATCGAGACAGTAAAATTTTCTCATTTTAAAGTTCGAGGTTTACCGAGAACTTTAAAATGTGAAATTTTAACCATCAAAATGTTAGAAATTATCGTAACAAACCGGAAAACAAAGTCAGAGATTATTCTCTAATTCCTACTCAATTTGTTTGACGTCAAGCGATCTCCGTAGTCTCTAGTCTCAAATATGCCGCCATTTTGTTGGCTATGTGTATTATTGCGCCTTTCATTGAAATGGGTGTTGAGTGTATGATTTTTGATAAAAATGTCACATTATCAACAAATTGAGTTCCTTTCGTCATAAAAATGCAAAAACCATTTCACTAGACAATGATGCAGGTGTTAATTTCATCAACATCCGGTTGCACTATTTCTAGAAACTGACATAAGACATTTACATGAGTGACCAATCAGCAAGTGAGATCAATTTCCAAACATGTTGATTCATCTAACATTATTTGGGAGGCATTTATTTTGAACAAGAAGTAGAGAAATATCTTTTACCACTGTGTTTAACAAAACAAAATAAAATATATGTGAAAGATTATGTATTTTCATACACAATGAAGTTTTTTGTTATCTTTTTACAAAGGGTATCGATACAATCAATGAATCAGGCACAATGTCACACAATTTGACTCAAAAGAAATATGAGGGCCCATGAAGATTATTTATCCGAAAGTTTTCTTTTGAGAATATTTCACAACATTAGTATATTAATGACTCTACTCACAGATTTCTGTGTTCTCGTTTTTACCCTGTCTTTGGACTTCGATTTTTGTTAATTTCACCTCTTTGTTCCTTCGGTATTCTACTGCCGTTGTTTCTTATGGACTCCACACGAAAGTGGAGAAAAGGTTCGTCTCCTCTCCAGAAAGACTGAACAAATCCCTGACTTAGTAGCTTTTGGGAGCTTGAGTCAAGCCTTTTGGGACAGTGTTTTTAAATGCCCTTTTAAGTAAAAGTAATTACAAATTACTTTTGCAATTAATATTTGCAACATAAACCTATATACGTTCATGTTTAATAAATAAATTATCCAGTTAACCTATTTCAGGTCAAGATAATAATATATATTGAGGAGGTTGATTTATCGAGAGAAGGGTGATATATCGGGTAAATCTATCAATGTTGAATATCGGTGCAACAAATGATATCCAACAGTGGTTCAAAATCAGTTCTTTCGCCTGCCATCTGTGTATCACACGGTGGTGATAATATATGCAAATCTATTTATCTAAGTAGATAAAGTTTAATTTGTTGACATTTACGCAATCTGCAGCAACCAGTTCGTTTCATTTATGGAATGAACAATCTTAATTGATTTTAAAATTTCTCATCTTACATTAGCTACATGTATATCTTGAATAGTGAATATCTTATATTACCTTTATGTTGGACAGTGAACATCTTATATTATCTACATGTTGAACTATAAATGATCTTGCATATGCATTTATAAATGATTTTCAATTATTGAAGTTGTGGCCAATTACATCCAATACACTAGTTGGTTGTGCTTATTACCCCATTAATATGGTTGATTAGTGGGAGGTTGGTCTAAAAAATTACTGTAAGAAAGTCAATTCTACGAGCGGCGTGGATTATAAAATTCTATAAAATTCCAAAGTTCTCCATGAACAGCTATCAGCAAGCAGTCTCGCCTTTGCTATAGTTTTTAAACGTTTGATTTTCTACTCTTATATAGCCCATCCAAATAATAATCTAAAAACAATAATTTCCGACTTGATGCATCAATGCTTCTGCGCCAAAAAAGGAGAAGGAATGTATTCCTATTTCAGTAATAGAAAACGATCATATTTTGCTAAGAAAACATACAGAATCAAACATGAATTATATAAAAAAAATGACGTAATAAAGATGCTAGAATTTTTTATCGACAACATTTTCGTTGAATCTGTATGCCGCGTTTTCTACAAACAATATGGATTCCTATGGGAACAAATTGTGTACTACCTTTAGCTGACCTTTACCTTTATTCGTGTGAATCAAGAAGTTTACAAGGATTCATATAACAGAAACAAACACAACTAGCCCTGTCATTTAATTTCAGACATATAGACGATGAACTTCTCTCAATAATCCATGATTTAAAGAATATTAAAATCGTATTTAATACAGTTAGCTTGAAATTAAAGAGACACCAAACTTTTCTTCATACCTCGACCTTTTGTTTTACATTGATGAACATGGACGTCTGAAATCCATGCTTTATGACAAACGCGATAATTTCTGAACTTTTCTTTTCTGAGCAGCAATGTACATACCTCCCCAGCGTTATTGATATTGTACACTCCATAGGCTGGAGAGGTAGGTATATTGTTGCTAAGAAAGGGAAAGTTCACATTTGGGAAATTAAAATCATCACGCTTATCATACAGCTTAGACTTCAAACGTCCATCTTCGTCAATATACAATAGCAGATCAAGGTACGAAGCTGAAGCAGGTGTTTCAGTTGTTTCTTTAATTTCAAGCTCATTGGGATAGATCTGATGTAAATACTCCTTAAATTTAGGATTATTAAAACCGACAAAAATATTGTCGATCAAAAATTCTAACATTTTGATTCGTCAGTCTCGGTGTACTTCTTCTTTGAATCAGTGTGGTTCTTAACAAAATATGTCTTGTCTTTCCCTATAACTAAATAGGTGTATCTGCGTTCTCCATTTTTAGTGCAGAAACATTGATGTATTAAATGTGTAATTACTGTTATTTAAGTTTATTGTGCGGCAGGGTTGTATAAAGATTAGAAAAGTCAAAGGTTTGAATGCTATGGCAATGGGCAAGACTGGTTGAGGATAGCTGTTCAAGGAGATCTTTTGAATTTTCAAGAATTCACATTTGATTCACACCGCTTGTGATGTAAGCTTTATTACAGTTATTTTCCAGGCCTGCCTGTGACTTTGAATACATGGAGATAGATAATTAGTTTTGATTTTGAAGAGCATTTTTTGTTGTTGCAAATACAAATACATTATCTGATGTAACGTTTGGTGACTTGGTGAAAATGAATATGTTTGTTGAAGATAGACACGACAAATATATTTTTTAGGCAACCCAAAAATCCAATGGTCGTTCTCTTATTGTTTGGAAGGTAAATGGAATTCATTTATTGAATGTATTATCGTCGAGTGACAGCCTAAGACCTCATACTTGATAGGTAAAAACTAAGCAGTATAATTCTACATGAAAACATTCTTTTTGGAACAAATAAAACCGAATGTTTCAGTAGACGGAAGGATACAACAGTTACCGGTATGTTATCATCTAAAGTCGCCACGAATCTTGTGATTTCTGGTGCTATCCTTTCTGTTTGTTGCTTTCCTATTTGTTTTGTACAAATCATAACCTCAGCCAAAGATTTAGAATTTTATGAAAGGATATGGAGTAAATGAACACGAGACCACAACACATATGTTAACTCCAACTGCAATAATCTAAATGAGCTGTATGGCCATTTAGGAAAGTAATTCATCAGCAGAACTAGAACCCAAACATAGGAAATTCATAATTAAAAAAAATGTTAAAATGCATAAAATCCGAATAATCAGTAATATCAAATAAAGCTAAGGATAAAACTGTGATGGAGGGAGTTAAACCGTAGTTTTTAGAATTTGCATAAATTTAGATACATGTAACAGTAACTGAACAAAGTGTACACATGAGATATTACCTCATGTAAAAGTACACCATATCTAAGAAATAAAGTGACAACAAAAGTTAGAATCGATTAAAGGGAGAGACCAGTAAGGAAAATCCGTATAACATTTGACTGAATCAGGGAAACACAATCCAACACAAAGCATTTTTGGCAAGCCATCATATTTCCGAAAAATAAAGAGCATACATCTCTAACACAGGGAATTGTTTTACCAACTACACATTGCATTAAAAGACAAACCGGCTCCTGTATTAAATATTTTATGCAAGGATATGGAGTAAATGAACATGAGACCACAACACATATGTTAACTCCACCTGCAATTATTTAAATGACATGTATACATCAACATTAAGTTTTCAATGTCATTCATATTCCTATCTGGTAATAGGAAAAGATAAAACATATTTTGTTAAGAACCACACTGAGTCAAACAAGAAATACAGTGAAAATGACGTGATTATGATGCTTGAATTTTCGATCGACAACATTTTTGTTGAATGTGGAGGTCGTGTTTTTCAACAGACAAATGGGGTTTCCTATGGGAACAAATTGTGTGCTACTTTTAGCTGACCTTTTCCTTTTTTCGTATGAAGCAAAGTTTTTACAAGGGCTGATACAACAGAAACAAACACAACTAGCCCAGACTTTTAATTTCAGCTTCAGATATATAGACGATGTACTTTCTCTTAATAACCCAAGATCTAAAGAATATTTACATCGCATCTACCCCAGTGAACTTGAAAATAAAGAGACAACTGATACACCCGATTCTGATTCATTCCTTGACCTTTTGTTATATATTGACGAACACGGACGTCTGAAGTCTAGATTATATGACAAACGTGATGATTTTGACTTTCGTGTTGTGAACTTTCCCTTTCTCTGCAGCAATTTACCTACATCCCCAGCATATGGTGTATATTAATTCGTTACTGTCGAGCGTGCAGTACATACAGTGACTTTGTGGAAAGAGCAAAAGCACTGTCACAAAAACTGCTGAGTCAGGGATATGTTCAGCCGTTGTTACTATCGTCCCTTCAGAAATTCTATGGCCGTCACCACGACATCATAGATAGATATGAAATGTCAGTGTCACAAATAAAAACAGACATTTTCAGCTAGATTCACGTCTTCCAGGATTTGACATTACCGGTTTTGACTTTACCCTGGATTGACCCACTGACAGTGTGACGGGTGCTGTATATAGAGCAGGACATGCTTACCCTTCCGGAGCAACTGATGTCACTCTTGTTTATTGAGAGTTCACACTGTTAGTGCTTTAGTTTTTTGTGTTGTATATGTAATGTTCGTGTGTTTTGTGGGCATGTGATGTCTTTGGTCTTCCGTCTTCTGGTGTTCTTGCTTTTGCCTTGTCTCTGGACTTTGATTTGTGTAATCATGTGCTTTGTTCCTTCGGTATTCTACTGTCGTTGTTTTGAATACAAGAAAAGACAATTGATAATTTTAATATTTATTTAACACCTACACCATCGAACATGCCTGTGGTGGAATAAAAACATTTGGATCTGTGATTCCTACAGTGATGTCAAAAAACCTGCGAATAAAAAAAATATAAAAATCATATTTTACAATTATTAACCATTGAATGTAGTTATACATTAGATGGGAATAGCAATAAACGACACAGTGTTTCCTAAAAAATATTCTAATACGGACTTTTGAGCTAATTCATATCACTAAAATATCGTTTAAAAATCAAAACATTTATTTTTATTGTTGGACTTAAAAAAATAAATAAAACACCCTCAGTATAAATGCCGAAAACTTTCAAATTTCCACTGAATTAAATTCTGAGTAGTTTCACAGCTTTTCATTCAATCTTCAAAACTGTTTCACATTATTTTTAATGTAACTATTTAACATTTGGTATATAGATAATAGTGTTGCATACAGCTCTATATAATATGAATGATAATGTGCTGGTAAGGTGAGCTGCAAAGGTAGCTCACCTTACCAGCACATTATCATTCATATTTAACATTTGCTTTATTTTTGGACTAGCAGGTAATGCTTTCGCCCAAAATATATATTGGCAAAATGGACCCTATTTAATTTCAATTTAGTGCAGGTTCGACGTTCCTTTTTCATGTATATATATTTAAACAGTTTGTAATAAGCAATGAAGGGATATGATGTTAATGCAAATAAGATAAAGTTGTTTTGTACAAATAAGTACATATACCGGTATAGAAAATCAAGTACATGTATTTATTACTCAAATTATTTGTCATGATTGGTCATGGTTCAATTACATCGGGAGTTTTCGTTTTAAATTTTCGAAAACACAGAGAACTATACTTGGCCCACTCTATTTAGTAGTAGCTAAATCACTTCTTATCTCAGAGGTCATGCGGAGAGAGATAAAGAAGTGCTTTATCTTATTAATATTCAAGTAGTACATCTTGTCAAAACTATCGTAAAAGATTTCTCTAAATTTTAGCAAATACAAACCCGAATAATCCAGTCGTTATATTCCACTCACTACGATCGCTCCATTAACGCCTGAACGCATACACTATATAATCGGAAGTGCCTTATCGCAGTGCATTGTTGGTTAAAACCGTCTGTTGATTTTGTACGATAACTTTTTGATTTTTTTCAAATTGGTTATTTTTGTTTAATTGTTTTCGCTTGACCGTAAAATGATATTCTATAAACTGACCCCAGCGTAGGAAGTACAATGTTTGTTGGTGTTTTTTTTTTCACACAGGTGTAATATTTCTACCAACGGTGACATGTGAACTTTCGGAAGATCGGAAAATAAACCTTTAATTAACACATGTCACTTTGATAATTAGAGTTACATGAAGAATTTTATTGCAAAGCAAACATGTTTCGACTGTTTCATTAAAAAAACGATCAAATGTAACTTTTAATAATAATAAACAAATAAAAACAAAACTAAAACTGCAATGTAATATATGTATTTTCAGAATAAAATAAATGTTCATTTGATATTTGAATAACATGTCTAATCGAATCAGGAGTTCTTATTATGATCTAGATCTATATTCCCAATACACATTTCGAAAAGATTCACGTTACTTCTAGATCTGTTCCGTGGTCAAAAATTTTGTATCATTTGAACATTGACCATATCATAGATTTTTAATCGATAATATTTTCTATTTTTAAATGCATAACATTCCAAAATAACATTTATCCCGAAAATACTGAAAGTCGCGATTCGAAGTACAAACTGTTTACTTTTTTGGTTTATGATCGAGATAATTTCTCACAATCTTTTACAATTTTGTAATATCAAGCACCTAAACTTTACCGTTTTTTGAAAGTTGACATCGAATTCACATCAATATTTTACATCCATATTCATAAATAAAGACGTTGATGTTATAGTTCGTGAAATCACATCGATCTCGTTATATTCTCAAAACATATTTCGAAAAAATTCACGTTACTTACTGTTCCGAGGTAAAAAAAAAATCGTGTTTCATTTGAACATTGACCATATCTTACATTTTTAATCGATAATCCTTTTATTCCTTAATGCATAACATTCCAAAATAGCATTTATCTCGAAAATACTGAAAGTCGCGATGTGTACAAACTGTTTACTTTTTTGGTTTGTTTACAGTCGGAAGTTCTAACTGGGCATGCACATTTTTATCTCGTTGCTGATTGGCTCTATTCTCCGTAGAACAGCTGACGCGCCCAATCAACATAATGAATTCAAGCCCTCGTAGAATGAGAGAATCGGATATGGAGAGGGATTGAATTATTCTAGTAACTGATCGAGTAGTTATCGAAATAATAACTAACATCGGTGTAATTTTTTTCTCAGTTGGCGACTGGTCAATCATGTAAATGTCTTGTGACAGTTTCTAGAAATAGTGCAACCGGATGTTGATGAAATTAACACCTGCGTCATTGTCCAACGAAATGGTTTTTGCATTTTTATGACTTAAATTACTCAATTTATTGGTAATATGACATTTTTATCAAAAATAATTCACTCAACACCCCTTTTAATGAATGGCGCAATGATACACATAGCAACGATGATAGCAACAAAATGGCAGCATATTTGAAAATGGAGATCAAGTTGATCACTACTTCAAATGAATTCACATGTTAAACTATTAGCGTCATCGACCTGTCACGTGATTAAAGTGGCTACCTGTGGATTGTCGTGTTTTGTACATAGAAATATCACGATAAATTGTAAAAAATTGAAAATACCAAGATTTTGAATTGCGTTCTTTAAAATGTACAACTATGTGCTTATTCTACATAAATTTCTCTTTCTTTCGGTATAATTTTTATGAGAATCGGAAGAGGTTTAGTCTCGTCAAAATTTATTCTAAAATTTCAAATATTTTCACGAGTATTCCCTATTTAAGGCATTGTAAATATCGTATTTTCTGTGAAGTATCCCCTCTTTAACACTGAATTGCGAGAGAACTAATACACTTTTCTAATTTGTACAACTATGTGGTGAAAATAGATAAAATAGGCTGTCAGTCGGTTTTATTCTTTTCACTTGAGATAAAGATCTTATCTAGTCAAAATCGATTTGAAAATCGTCATTTTCACTGATTTTACACCAGACAACAGTCAATATGGCGACAGCTAGATTGTGATGACCCAACAACATTAATTGTGATTAATATTATTTTGTTTGTCAATATTTCAAAATACAACTACTTTTAAAAATGTACAATTTATTATTGTTTTATTGTTTAATTACAAAAAAAAAATCTAAAAAAATCAATTTTGAATAGAGCGGACTGTTTATGGTTCAATTATTTTATGACCCTTTGACAGCCATCCCTGATGTTGATTGTGCATTTGTGGCAATAAACAATTTTCACCTGTGAAACCTGTGGCTAAATAAGAAATGACCTGCTGGTGATGTATGCAGCACGTGTGTTACAAATTTGTGTGTTGTGTAGTCAACGACTATGATAAATTGTATTTTGAAGCAAGGACGTATACAAGTCCTTGTTTGAAGCATTCACTTATTTTAGTTACATGTAGTCCCATTTATCATTATGTAATAATGCTTTATATAGATTATTCTTTAATTTGTTACATTTATTAACATTATGTAACATTTAAAAATGTTTTCAAAATATATAAATGATATAATATACCATGACAATCACTATCGTTTACTCGTTAAATAATACATAGGTACCAGTACAATTCACGTTAACCAGTTCGCATCTTATTGACAGAGTTACATTTCCTTAAAAAGTCCGTAATAGTTTAGTATGGTAGAAATTATAGAAACAATCTATAACATTGTTTTTCAGTTTATTACGATAATTTCTCAAATCTCGATTGTTAAATTTTCACATTTTAAAGTTCTTGGTAAACCTCGAACTTTAAAATGTGAAAAATTTAACTATCTCGATTTGAGAAATATACATAATAAACTGAAAACAATGTTAGAGACTATATGTAACAATCAAATATATGCTGGCATTCATTTGAATAAACTGTTATTTCTGTGATTTATTTAGAACGTAAACCCTTCAGTTTTAAGTCGTGTAAAGATAAGAAAGTGAGAGAAATAAATGAATTTGAACAATACATACGTTGTTGTTATTAAGCTTGTTCTTGCGGAGTAGAAAACATATTCAACTGGTACACAGTCAGGGGAAGTAACAACACCAGCAAATTTATCGTCACCTCGTTCTAATGACCAGTTTTCAATTACAACTGATTCTCCTGGCATTCCAGCAGCTCCAATAGTTGCAGATCCATCAAACCTAGCACCTGGTGGAACACCATATGGTTGAAATGGTCTCATGAGGCTAGTTACATTACATTGGCCTGTTCTTAGGTTTATTCTGTATTCTTTTCCCTGCATAAATATTTATTTCGTTATAAAACAAAACGTTTGACTAAGCTATTTAAAAACTGTATTATTAATAGCATATTCAGAATCTGTAGAGTGTACACTGAAATACTCTGATTTTCTAAGAATTTAAATGAAGTCAGTAACTCGGCTTTTTGTGAAGGATTGACTTTGTTCATATCAGCTGTAGTGTACAGAGTATATCAATACAAGGCATTTTCACTTTGTGATGTAATTTAGTTCTACCTAGTTACCCAGTTTTTGATTGGGTCCGCATTTTAACGCTAATTGTTCTGCGTCAAAGAGCATCTTTACAATGCTTTAACTTCCGTTTCGGGTAAATCCTTCAACTTGTAATAACAACTATTACAATAAATCAATCAGCTGTTAATTCTGATAACAATGCCTTGTGTTGTGTACGCATGGCATTGACTACTTATTTCGTATTCTCTCCTCTATCCAGATCCATAAGAAATCTATTCTAGTTTTTCGATTCATCGACAGCCGGACGGCAAAGTATCGATTTTCCCATTAAAACCGCCTTTCTCATGACCAGAGAAACAAGTAGAGATAATTGATTAAAATATTACCGCCAGGTGGCGCTTTACAGACAAACAATTTGTTTATTTTACCTGTCTCTGGAAAACCCCTTATTTACTTACAAATTCAATAAATATAGAAGTAAAGATAATTTTCCACAAAACTTAATATATTTCTGAAGGTGTTCGGCAAAAAATGATTCCCAAATATCATAAAACTACTATGAACTTTCGCATCAAACTTGACCTCTCAAAACGTAAACAAATTTTGGCGACGCGGAGGGTTAAAATTCTTTGTCGGAAAAGCTGACACAAATGCGTTACCGCGTATGAATATACCTGAAAATGGGCGTGAACAAACTTTGATATATGCTTTATTAATAGGAAAAAAGTCCCGACCGTTTCTCGTTTTGGTTACGGAGTTCTCTTTGTTTGAAAACATGCATTGATAATTAGATTTCTCCTCCCACTTTCGTAGATTTATAATATGCTTATATCCAAATGTACGTAAAGTTTACATGAAACACATATTTTTTAAGGTTCCATGATGCAACTAGAGTCTTAAAAAGTTGACCTTATCAACTTAGAAATATGAAATATATTTTTTTTTTCGGTTTGGGATTTTTAAAACCACGTGTTGAGGCGTGGTCTTGTCGCCGTTCATCACCTATTTAGCATGCAATAATAAGTATTCGCTTCTTTTGATATGTTTGTAAATATTTTACACGTTACCAATTGTCCAAAATCGTATTTTCTTTCGTATGATTTAACCTTTATCGTATCCTGTTAAATAATAGAAATGGCAACAATAATTATGAGCATCCCCCCTTTTTCACCACTTGTGCATCAAACAGCTTGTACAATCGAGTGACCATTAATACAAGTTATGGAAAATGTTAATCTGGGACGGGAAAAACGATATTATATTTTAACTTTGAAATATTTCACGAATTAATTATTTAAAAGCCCATAATCGCACTTATTAAACCAGGTCAAATTGAGGTCATGACTCGTCCTGATCTATTTTGAGATTGCCGTTAATAATATGAAATGAAGATCCAATATTATTCCATGAAATTGAAAAGACATTTAATACTGTTATTAAATGAGAAACAAACATTTTCTTCGCTGTTTTATTATTATTTAAGCTTTAGTCAACATTACTTCCTGGTGCAGTTGCGATAAAAATAATCACGTAATGCTACAACATCACAAGGGGATTCCCCTTATTCGTCGGTTCGGAACGAAAAAGCTGACACAATTTCGTTATCCGCGATATATAACATTATTTCACGAATTGAAAGCTGGAGAATATTGAAATACAGCTTATACTAAAGGGATTTTTCGTTTCTAATTGTAACATTGAAGATATCAGCCTTTTTCTCTCGTCGGCAAACTAGGTCAGATGAAAACACGCTGAACTTTTTGTTAAATAGCAAAGAAACTAGATTTATTTAAGACATTTTAGTGACATCAGCAGGAACAGTAATAATGTGGGAGTGAAAGCGTTATACAACTTTAATTCTAAACATCGAAGATTTGTATTGTGTCAAGATTTTTGAACACATGTCTGAGAAATTCTACTGACACGCATTTTTCAATAAAAGTCACGTGACTCGGGTCATGAGAAACGCAGCCATTATAGACTTTGCCGTCCGGCTGCGAGTCATCAGATATT
The DNA here is from genome assembly GCA_002080025.1 of Modiolus philippinarum. Classification (NCBI taxonomy): domain Eukaryota; kingdom Metazoa; phylum Mollusca; class Bivalvia; order Mytilida; family Modiolidae; genus Modiolus; species Modiolus philippinarum. The sequence continues at coordinate 171,765 of MJUU01014440.1, read as the reverse complement.
GCGTGAGGCAACACTTCCTTTTGACATCCCCGCCATTTATCTCTAAGCTTATTCCGTCAAACAAAGATATGCAAAAAGGAAGTTACCTAAATGACCCTTCTTACACATGAAGCATTATGCACAGCCCATTGACAAGCTTAGTGTTAGACTGTAAGACACAGCGTCACTACAATATACATATACTTACCACATTGTGGAGATAAAGGACATCATAATATTCTCTGTCCTGGCCAAACTGAATTTCTTCTATTTCCCTAGATCTCATGTTCAGTTCATCATAACTTAATTTGGCTATTTGTTGAAATCCTTTCTCTCTGTCGGCCTAAAAGACAAACTTTGGTAAATAAATTGACATTAGCATCTTTTTGTCAGTTAAATTTTTGTACATCTATTTATTTCAAGTGAACATGGTTGTTTTTAACGGGCAAAAAAAAAAACGTTTGAACAAGAAAATCAAATCAAAAGCTTTTGCAGCAGTTGGACCGTATAGTTGTCAATACACTAAGAAAGAAGGTCTAAGTTTCGACAAAAACAGGAAAACATTAATCAACTTCCTGTCAACTGAATTCATCTTTGTCACGTTTACACAATTACTTCATAGCCTAATTCTGATGCATTTTGGTGTGAAATAAAATATTAATATGGTTTTGATTAAAAAAAAAGGTTGTGTCAACAGAGTTAAATGTTGTTCTGACTAGCTATGACATATCTGTTTTCTTTTAGTTAAGAAAAACTAAATATGCACGCCGCCGGAACCAGCCTTCGACAAAAAGGGTGGTATTCTATACTTTGGGTCTCGATGGGGTATAAACGGGAAGCGGGATTGGCCTTTTTTAGGCAACGGGAAACGGGATCGTGACAAAAAAGTGCACGTGAAAACGGGAAAGGTTGTCCAGCGTGAAGCGGGAATAGCTGAAAATTGAGTCCGTGAAACGGGAAAAGGAGGCTCCTTTAAGAGTCTTTATAAAATATTTTCCCGCCCGGGAAACGGGAAAGTGAGAAAAAAATTGACGGGATTTCGGGAAAGGGACCCCCATTGAGACCCCTATACTGTTTTTTACTCTGTTTTGTCAATTTTTGCCTACATTCTTCCCGAAATTTCCATGAAAGGTAGTTCAGACTGCCCTGGATCCGGTTATCATTTTTATCAGATTTATAGGCAATGAAATATACTTACACGGAGAAATCTTCCTTCCCATTGTTTTGGTGACTCTGAAAAAGAACATATAGGAAAAATGAAAGGATATGGAGTAAATGTACTGTGACAAAAACGCACACGATACATAGAAAACTCCAGTTTATCAAGGACAGGGCTTTTATTCCTGTCTACATCTTGATGTCGCCTGAGGGTCTTCAACTAGAGGTGAACAATATTTACCCCCCAAGCGAGATCAAGAAGGCGCCTAGCGTGCATGTAAGCGGTATTCTTGACAAAAATTATATCAAGGTCACTCCCTTGCTCCCCACCCGCCATGGAGTGCCAACTTGGGCGATGCTGAGGTTTATCCAGCTGAAAGCACCAGGGTTACAAGAAGAGAATAAAAATGTTGAGCAACACCGATCGCAGCTAAAATATGTCATTGAAGCAACACATGTCGGGAGCGGTCAATGAGAAAAAAAAGTAAAATCGGGCAATGTATGAATACAAATATTTGTCATTAGGTAGCCCGACGAAAGACAAAAAAAATAAGGACAAAAACAACATTAATAGACAACACGGGGCACATCGAAATAGATGTAGGCAAACTTTGGTTGGAAGGGCAAAAATACTCTTTGTTACAAGCACATTTCAAAAGGAACGTTAAACATAGCTTAAAATAAGAAAAACATAAGATCAATTTGATAAAAAAAAATGGCTATTACTTAAAGTAAAATGAAATCTCAGTTAAAATGACCAAAGAAAAAAAAGTATTTGTGCGGGGCAACTACGTAAATGGATCCTAATACAAACTCTATGGAAAAAACTATTACAGGTAGGTAAGGCAAACAATACTGAGTCCAAAATAGTACGACCACTTATACTCATAATGTTGCCTTGTCTAGTTATTTTACATTTAAAATAGCTTACGTCACTGAAACGGAAAAATTGTTTTGAACGATCAAAATCACGGAGCATCTTTCCATAATCTTGCTTTTTATCACAATATGTGATAAAAGTATAGTCCGGGAAGTACAATAGACAGGCAAGAAAAAACTGAATAAGAAAAAAAATTTCTCTAACTTCCAGCAAATTTAACCAACGCTTGACCAATGTGATAAATATAGTTTCCATAACAAGAACTAGTTGATTATGAAATTTCTCACATCGAGTTAAATAAATTTTGCAAATGTTTGAAAGCGAGGCTTGCCGAGCTTTTAAACATTTGAAAATTTATTTAACGAGATGTGAGAAATTTCATAATTAACGTGTTTAAGTTGAGGAAACTGTTTCTCTAATGAATGGACGAAGATTGCATTCCGAAAAATTTGGCGGGAAATGTCACGAAACTTGTTCTCCTCTCTAGAGAGGAGAACAAATGTTTCAACACCGTTCAGGAAATGTGAAAACTGGATAGAAATTAGAGAAAAATATTTCTCATCTCTAGAGGGAGAAAAACTCACGTGAAATTTCCCGCCAAATCTATTCGGAAAATAATCCTCGGTGCTTTACATTATGTCATTAGAGAAACATTTTCTACAACTTAACACGTGAATTGTGAAATTTCTCACATCTTGTTAAATGAATTTTCAAATGTTTAAAAACTCGACAAGCCTCGTTTTCAAACATTTGCAAAATTTATTCAACTCGATGTGAGTAAGTTCATAGTCAACTTAGTTCTCCTTGTAGAAACTATATATATTGTTAAGTTTTCAATTTCCAAGATACATCTGAAAAACTTGGACTATTTGATTGTAAGTACCAATTTTTAAGCAGTTCAAAATGAATTAATAATGGTTGAAAGATATCGGAACTGTGGTAGCATTAAGAATTATATAGACAACTTTTACTAAGTATTCAATGCATCAGAATATCTAAATCTGAAATTAGCAAAGGCCATACAATGTATACTCCTGAGAGAAGTTAGGTTGAAGTCTCTCCATCTATTTAATTATTAATCATCTTGCTTTATCTAAATACATTTTATCAGTTGATAATATAGTACATCTTGCTAAGTACTAGGAAGTATAAACAGTACGTTAAATTTATAGTGAAGGTAAGTAGTACCATTTTAACACATTTCAATTACACTGTGGTATTCAACAAAGCAACTTACCGCGACAATGGATTAGTGAAACAAAATACGATTTTAGGGACAAATATTTTGTCTTGCCCTTTGATTTCTTTGAAATTATGGGTTTTATCTTTCAGGACCTTTTTTGCGAAAAAAAAATCCGTGAAGTTTTCACTGAGCGAATATATTGATCTTGCGAAGACATCTTCTTCCATCATTAAAGTGACATGTAACCTATACTCGGGAGTACTTTTAGGCAATTACCAAATTTTGACATTTGGTGAAATATGCGGACTCCCTTGTCTTTTTTCCATGTCATAACAGTAGTAAAGTTATCATATGTAATGTAACATTGCATATCTTGTCTATTATGTATTGTTCTTTGACCATAATTAAGAATCTTATCAATAAGTTTTCTTTTAATTCGTAACTCCATTAAATAACAAAATACCGAAGTGACTGTAAATTTTGTTTCTGCATATGCGTATTTCGACAACTTATATCTCTTCAGTGCAGATAAAATCTAAACAATTTGAAGTCCATAAACCGAAATACGTTTAAAAACTGATAGAGAACAAATCACCAATAAGATCTAAATAGCCAAAATCAGCTAAGGACAGAGCTATGCAAGAGATACTCCTTAGTTTTAAAAAGACATTTCTATTAAATTTAGATTTAGTTTTCAAATAAAATCGGTTTTCGGTCCAGCGCCGAAGTACTGGCTACTGGCCTACTCTATTGAAATAAAATGGTTGCTTCTTTAAGCCTTAGCCAGAAATTTTACATATTTACGAAAGGATACGGAGTAAATGAACATAAGCCGATAACACATATGTCAACTTCAACTGCATTAGTTTTAATGAGCTGTATGGCCATTTCGGAAATAAATTCTAGACCCCAAACATAGGAAATCCGTAATTTCAAAAAATGTTTAAATGATTAAAACCAAACGAAGTCCGAACGTACATTTTCTGTCTAATAATGGTGTAATCAGAGGGTTACTCACAAAATACGATATACTTACCACAAGGAGTAGGCTCCTGTGCGTACACGACTACTAAACAACAGAGGGCAATTAGAAGCTTCATGATGGTGTATAACTCGGTTGCTAGAATGATCCTGCCTTTTATATGACCTGGGTAGCTCTCTTATCTGTAAACATCTTATATAATATGAAGACATTCCACGTGATATCCTTGGGTATCATCTCATTGCTGGGATAATAAGCATTGTTTATATACTAGAATATATATACTTAGATAATCATTGCAACTAATGATTCTCCTTTTCCTTGTTTCTGTATGATCAAATAAAGGGTATGGGTTTTCTTATTAAAATTATTATCAATTATAAATGTATTTTGATTACTTTAATTTCTCTTTTTAAATATAAAATTGTTTTAACCCAGATACTATTTAATATAGAGCTGGCTGTGATTTTTAATTTAAAATAATTTGAAAAAAAAAGATTTATAGAAAAAAATCAGATCGTATACGACAATTAAGTAACCAGGCGCGGATCCAGACAATTAGATAAGGGGGGTTCCAATTGGAAAAGAAAGGAAATTTCGCCGAGCGGAGCGAGGCGCGAAAAATTTTGGAGGTATTTCATAAGTAAAACATAAGGATATTCATTAAAAAATACACGATTGTCCAGAAAAAGGGGGGTTCCAACCCCCGGAACCCCCCGTCTGGATCCGCCAATGTTAACTTAGTACATTCGTCCGTTTATACACATAAATATGAAGTACAAGATAATTCAGCGTAACCCCGCAACTAGTTTTAAGCTAAGAAGTGTTTATTTTACAGATCATTGGAGATATACATGTGGTAATGACTTTGATTCCGATTAATGTCTTACTTTTGTGTATTTTCATTAAAAATGTTGAACTTAGTTTGCTTTACTATGTACGTATTTTGAGAAAAAAATCAATGTACATCTTTTGAAGTCTCAATATGTGTTTATACGTCTTGCAGACATAGAAACAACAGCTCTATTTTTTTTCAAAACATAACATTTTTTCAATACAAAATAATTTCTCTCTGTTATAATCACAAATGTACTTATATATGTTGATTTAAGTTTCCCAAGCGAAGTTTGTGGAGACTTGTTGTTTTTGCTCAGTTCTTTTTATTCTTTTTCATTATTCTCGTTCCGCCTCAAATTTTGTCTGGGTATTTTCTTGAAGACTAATGACTGCAACTTCAGAAAATTTGACTTGACGGTATAGGACAATGCGAAGATGTGCCATTTGGACTTGAAATTTATAAAATGGCGACCCGGTGTTGCCATGGAAATGGTAAAAAATTCAAAATGCTAAGAATTGGATGAAATTTGACAGGAAGGTTGCCTAGCAAACATAGTTTTAAAATTTTCAAAATGGCGACCGCCGTGTTGCTATAGAAACATGGGGGAAATTCAAAGTGCTAACAACTGGATGAAATTTACAGGAGGGTTACTAGGAGTTTGTTTGGAAGACTGATGTGTTTCGCTCTGCGAACCCAGATTTAACTTGTTTAATTAAAATCATCAAAATAAAAGAAAAGGGAATACAATATCAGTTGAATGTCATTTGTGAAAATAAATATTATGTTATTAGATAATTTGTATTAATTAATATGTAGTTTGGTAAGTTTATTACTGTCAAATAAATAATACTCAACTGATATTCGAATTTTGTAAAATTAATTTTTCATGCATTTTGTGGGGAAATTCATGTTTTTGATGTCAATTTACACGAATAACCAAAGTACCACTCATGATCACTCACTACGATCGCTCCATAAGAAGGAGATACTCGGATACGGATAGGGATTTACAGTCAGGCGAAACGTTCTTATTTTACTGTGACATTTATCTGTATTTGGTGTTGTAATATAAAAAACATGTCTGTTACTAATATGGAAACGGTGTGTTCAGGGTTCTCCCACTTTTGAATTTTTGGTATACAGGTAAGAAAAATATTGTGGGAGAATAGTGAATATTACGTGGTAGTTTTGCAATTTGGCGGATTTGTATTTCAACTGGGCGGAAAAGTTTTTCAATTGGGCAGAAAATACTTTGCAAGTGATTTACCAGTAAAAATATTAATGAAATAATCATTATAAAAAAAAAAACAAATGCATATATGAGATAACAAGGCAGAACCGTCATGGTTCATATCTATATCGAGTTTCATATATTTTTTCAGTTATTTAATATTATCGTCGTTTTTTGAGTGTTTTTTCTTCAAGGTCGAGGTTCAAGACGGCATTGCTAGATGAAAACTCCAAGAAACAAAACCAAAATGACACATCTAATCATTTGACATACGCAATCTTATTATATCATGAATGTGATAAAAAAAACGTTCTAAAATTGACATCAAACTCTGTTTTAAAAGCAGGCTAAACAATGTATTTTAACCACAGACTAAAGAGTGAGCATTGTCCCATGTCCATGTGTTTTCGCGCTTGAAATCTGTATCCCACAACTATAATGAACTCTTTTCGCATCATATCACCAAATTTACTTTATATCAATTTATATTTTACTTCGAGAACCTTTCCGCCCAATTGCAAAACTAAAAAACGCCCAACTTGAAAAAACTGGTTATTTAAAAAATGCGTCCTATTACGTAAATTTACCTGTAAATTAGACCTACAGTGAATCCAGTATTAATTTAAAGTTTCATAGTTTAAATTTATTATTGTATAACAATAATAAAAGGTTACAATTACCCTATATCCATTGTGATTTTGTTTCTCATTTGCATTTCCTCAATACTTTTTTTTTCATTGTTTCAAATTGAATGCTGCATTGAAAAAGGAATAGCGAAGAAAATATTTTACGGATGATGTTAATTTTTATTTTTTTAAAGGATGTTGTATATTTTTTCTTTATTTGTTTATTTTTTGTATACAAGTTTCTTTAATCTCCTTTAACTTTAGTGTAAGTATACATCTCGCAAGCATACATATCATTCTAAAGCACTTATACCAAGCAAAAGTAATAACATCGACTAAACATCCCAAACATAGCAAACAAACAAATTTCTTGTTTCATACAAAGCACACGTATATATTTATCAAGCACTAAGGGACCGACCATTTAACCTGAAATAAGGGGGGGATTATGGTTTTTTTCTGGACAGAAATGTTTTTTCACGTGTATCAACAAAATATTTCTTTTTCAAAATTAACATTATTTTTTGGGCAGAAAGCCCCCTTCAGAAATTGTTTTTTTCATCATTTTGGCAGCCAAAATATTTTTTTCACATAAAATTAGCTCCAAAATATTTTTTTAGAAAAAAAAACATACCCCCCCCCCACTTCAAGTTAAATGGTCGATCCCTAATACCCTACAAAAGTCGAATTTCGATGTGTAGTAGGAATTTTGTTTGGTCTGCGTAGCCCTGGACGATGAGTTGGCTTTGTACACGTACCAATCTGATCTACGAGTTGACAGTCTGCTGTAGCTGCGGAACCGTAGCTCCTATTGTCCAAGGTTGTGCTGATTTTGTATAGTTACGGAATATAGTCCACTAAGTAAAATATATAAAAATGACGTATACAGTTCCGGTTCCACAGCTAAGTCACGCTACTGTTGATGTCACGGTATTTTTATGTCTGAAGAATGGTCAATTATTTGTTATGACAGCAATTTTCTAATTCAGAAACTAAATTCACAATAACTTCGGCATTTTGTTATTTATACACACGCATCTACGTGGAAAAAATATAGTGACCACTTGCTGAAAGATATAGGCTCACATCTGGTTGTATCTCCACGAAAAAAGCCTATATTTTATCGTAAAAATAACAATGATAATGTATTTTTTGACAGGTTTACGATAATGATTCAATGGAATAAAATTAATACTAACCAAGGCAAATTAACTTGTTTGAAACATGCATCAACGGTAATGCGTTATGAAAAACTGAAAATTGTATAATTTTGAATATCCATTTACTTTTTATTCGCCGGTGGATTGGCAAAATTTTTTGAAAAGCCTGTAAGTTTGTTTTTCTTGCTCATAACCATGGTCCAACAGCATATTAACATTTTAATAAAATATCATAATTTATGGTTATTAATTTAGAAGAATCAATAAAAAGAATATAATTACAATAACATTTTAAAACTTTAGTAATTCAGAAATTTATTAGAAAAAAACATGCTGTAATTTTATAAAAATATATCAGCTATTGTTTGACACAAGTGGGAGAAACGTGAATCAGAAAATTAGAAATAGGGAGAAACGTGAACAAATCATGGAACATATTTGTCCTTCAAGTGGTCGACAACACATGGATTCTATAATATTAGATAAACCTATAAACAATAATCATTAATTTTAATAACCATCTAACCTAACACAGGTGAAGTACCTCCATACAGCTTTATATTTAGAGGTTAAGCAATATGGCTTTCAGAAAGTTGTAATGCTAGATCTGGTTTTCACACATGGTCATCACCATATGCTCATTGCTGAACGTTTTTGGTAAGTAATCTGTTATTTGGTGTCTTGTACATCAATATTGGTTCCTCTTTCTGCTATACTGCATATCACATGTGTATTAGTGACATGGCATAGTGCATATTTTATTGCACACGACCTTGACCTTACTTATATATATAAACCTATTTCAATTGTGACTTGATAGGTAAATTGTCCAAATGACTGGATACCTTGTAAAACAACTGATGAAGTATTTAAAAAAAAAACCTTAGCAATTTGCTTGGAGAAGAAAAGTCTATTAAACTAATTATGTAACATCATAGCGGTAAAGAAAGAAATTGTAAGCACAAATGAGTATATACGTCCTTTTTTGTAACAAGTCAATTATTTTATCCAATTCAAAAAGAAATGACAACATGAAACACCTACAATGGCCGAAATCACAATCACATAATAAAAAGACAAGACAAACGTAAACAACGATAGGAACTCGAGACAGCCGGACTTGGTACCGTTGTAAGTCAATTTCAATGGGGTCATAAACACGTGGGTCAAAATTCACCCTTACCCCTGCACTATTAAAAGCTAGTGGTAGGATGTTAACTAGTTTATCGGTTCACAAATTCCACATTGGCTTTCACGTTTCCCTATAGTATAAAAAACATACAAATAAAACCCAATACAGGTAGACTAATAACTCCAAGACCGCTATCTTGAAAAGGAAAGAATAAGATTAAACGCAATATTGAAAGATGGGTCAATGAGTGCTTGAACCTAAATGCCCGCTACCTCAAGGGGCCTAGTCTGCTAGAAGAAAAAAATTAGTTCAGCAAGAACAAAAATCATTGTTTGCCATATATATATAGACGTATAAGAAACTTGAACATCCAAATTGATCTTCAACTTCAGTTATTTGATACTTTGGTTGTCCCTGTCTTATTATATGCGTCAGAAATTTGGGGTTTTGAAAAAAATTAATGATTTAGAGAAGGTTCATTTACAGTTTATTAAGATCTTGGGATATAGGATCTTTACGAAATGTCAAAATCAGCTTAGTTCAAAATACAGTCAATTTCGGGTCAGCAATTAGGTAGGTTAATTCCCTAATATCGACCAGTCGAGGCGTCGGCCCAGTGGGGATCTAGATAACTGAAAATTAGTTTCCACAGTAACCATTTCGACAAGTTTTATTTATTTAGTGCAGATCAATTCAAAACAAGTTTAGGCCCATAAACCAAATATATCCGTGAAAGCTTATAGAGAAGCCCAAATCAGCTAAGAAGACACTTCCTAGTTTTAAACAAAATTTTAATAAAATCGATGTTGTTGACTATCCTCGGAGACTTAGTGTAAAAAATAGATAACAGGAAACACCTACTATGGCTGAAAATTATAACTACATGCTACAATCTGCCAGTTAACTACACAGGAAAACACGTATAAGACAAAAGACAAACGTAGACAACTCGGGACAGCCGGACTTGGTACCAGCACTAGCAAAAGCCAGCGGTAGGGTTAAACCGGTTTGTGGGTACCCAAAATACCCTTTATCTGTCCCATTTCCCTATACTATTAAAACATACGAATAAAACCCAATACAGGTGGACTACTAACTCCATAACCACAACATGGATTCTCTGTAAGCACCAGAATTTCCTGGAAATGGCATATCACAGATTAAGCTGAGTTTCATTTCATAGGACTTCATATGTTGAAAGTAACACATGAGTCACAAAATAATGTTACTTTGTAATTATTGGCTACCGTTGCCATGGTAACCACGAAGGCATTTTGGGCCATTTCGAAACCCATAAAATATAAACTTTTCAAATCATTTTTTTTTCATGAAAAATAAATATACATTTCACATATAACTTTAAATGGTGTTAATATAGAGCATTATTGACCATCTCCAAACCTGTTATAACAGTTTGTAAAAATATTATGTCATCAGAAGGCTATCGAGTATTTCAAGAAATTGTTTTTTTTTTCAATGAAAGTTTTCGACAAAATTGTTGTTATTTTGTAACTTTTCATAGTGAGTTTTCAGGAAAAGCACCAACTGCATATACAGTACTAAATAGTAACATTGTCGTACGCAACTAGGTTAGTTGTTCTAAGAAAAATAAAAATTTCGGTGGAGTAAAAATAAGTATCCAAGAAGATCAATGTTAAAGTTGAATTACAATGGTAACAAGGCAAAATTGGCCATTTTTAGGAAAATGTATAGCAAGTTACTTACCACTTACCTGACCCTAAATTAGATGTCAATACCGTTCCTCATATACACATTTGAGGCTCATTCTATTTTATCATAACCTTGGAATGATTTCAAGGTCATTTACATTGCATTCAAGATCACTTAAATAAAACGATTTTTTAATTGTTCCTTTTCAAACCAAATTTTCATGTGACCTTGACAATAAGAACATTGACCATGAAATTGTTTAAAGGTTATGATAAGTTTGTAGGATATCTGAAATAATCTAATGTCCTACAAACACTTAATTCAGAGCTATATATAGTTCTCTACAGAAATGGCCATTTTTTGCCATGTTTCCGTGGTAACCAACTTTAACATTAATTTTCTAAGACACCATTTCTTACCGCACTAAGATTTTTGTATATATTTTGAATAACTATCCTCGTTCTGGGTTCACATTTAAGTAAATTTTTCAGAAATTTTACGAATTTGACATGTTCAACACGACGGATGTCTTATGAGAAGCAGGAGATGCTTAGTCTACCGGTGCACCTGATCTCATATATGGTTTTTATTGGGTCCGTGTTGTTCATCTTTGTGCGTGTGTGTGTGTCTTCGTTTTTCTTTTCTGTGCCGTACTCGTGTTGTGTCTCTGTAGTTTTGTTGTTTCTGATGTTTCCATTGTCCTTGGATCATTCGTTTTGGATTGACGGTTCGGTTCTCACTTACTTGGAACTGTTTCGGAGAGGGTCAGTAATGCTCTAAATTAACCTTAAATAGCAAATGCACTGATTATTTGGGGTTTGAAGAGTGCCTGTTTCAGGGTTTTTGAAATGACCAAAAATGGACGCTATCATTACCATGGCAACAGAGATCAATAATAATAAATTGTCATTATTTTTGTGATTCATAGGTTATTATCAACCCATAAAATGAATATCAGCTAAATCTGTGACATACCGTTTCTCAACCTATATTAAAATTGTTTGATCCTTAAAGAGAACCAGTAGAGGTATACCACTGAGGTATACCGAAGTTACTGTAAATTATAGTGTCTGTATATGGAAAAGATCAATTTCATTTGCGAAGATATAATTTTGATTTAAAAAAAAATGCAATAAGTTTGTACCTGAAAACAAATAACATTAACACGAGTATCGTATGTTCGAAACAGTATATATTGCTGAAAGTTAATTTTCCTCCATTCTATTTAGATCTTTTTGGTTATTTGTTCTCAATCAGCTTTGAAGTGTTTTTCGGTTAATGGACTTCCAAATGTTTTGGTTTTGATCTGCACTGATGAGACATAAGTTGTCGAAATGCGCATATGCAGAAAAGAAATTCACAGTAATTTCGGTATTTTGTTATTAGCTAGGCTATGGAATAGCCTAGCTATATAGACAGGTTTATTCAGATGTGACCTAGATAACAAGGAGGCTGCCATTATTGTGTCATGTGATCAATCCGCCATTACAGTAGTGAAAGAGATGCACATGCTGTGATAATTCTCTTAATAAATAACACTGTTGAAATTAATATTGAATCAATAGTTTTCCCAGTTTTACATATTTTAGGTAACTAACTGACTAATCTCATTTTTTGGGTTATATATTTAAAAAAAGACAGATTGCATTATTATCAAACAGTTTTTTAAACAAATAAAATAAACATTTTTCATAAAAATGAAGTTAAATGTATTTCTTTCTTTATTTTTGTTGATTTAACTAGGTTAGCATGGTAACTCCATGAAAAATATAAGGACAATGGCAAAAAGCAAATTAAAGAACCATGATATGTCTATCTAAAAGAAAATATTGAAATATTGAAATGAAATCTGAGATATTATATGTATCTCTATATTTTTGATTTAATTTATATATGTATAATAATAAAAAGAAGCATGGATTTGGGATTTTTTCAACTGCATATATATATACGTGTTAATTTAAATTATGAGGCATTAAAAGGCAATTACTATGCAGGAAGGAGGGGTAGTCTTTGGACATGTGTGGGTGGGGTCTGATCAGCGTATAAGAAGGAGAGAATATAATTGCAATTACTGTCAAAAAAACTAAATATTAATTTAACACAATTACAAAATTATTTGTTTTTA
>MJUU01014440.1:125920-157669 GCA_002080025.1 Modiolus philippinarum | reverse complement strand
TTTTTCTGTTTCCTTGTGGAAGTTGAAAAGTATTATAAACATTTACTATAGGTGGTACAGGGAACAGGTTTGCAGAGGATGATGGGATTGGTATTGCAATATTGCTTAGCCAGATATGATAAAAAGAACAGTAATGTATAAATTTAAAACCAGAAGTTAAAAATAAAGATGAGGTATTGTGCAATAATTAATAATATACAAATACTATAAAAGACTTTTCAATTGTGTTAAACAAAGCGTGATTGTAGTTTGTGGAGATACTTAGGCAATGGAGAACGAAAGGTGGAAAGAGATAGAATTGCGTTTTTTTGCGGAAGAATAAAGAGCTACCCTAGGAGAATGCAAAACAAAAATAACAAAAAAACCCCAAAAAACAAAAGCACGAAACTACTTTGAGTTGCTGCTGGCAAAAAAATTAGAGGTTTGATCGAATCAGTGACTGTTTTATCACATGTGCAGACCAATAGAACAATAAAAGAAATTACAAAAAAGTACCGAGAAAGGCTTACTTCAAGTATTGATTTGAGTATACAAATACATCATGAGCCACCACACCCTTTTCAATCAAACACGCAATTTTCTATCCAAGGCTATTCCATAGCCTAGCGTATCGTTTTTATTTCATAAAAACCATTATCCGATTTATATCATCCACTTATGTTTATAAAGTCCCCTCGTGTTTTCTAGTTTACCCAAAATGATCAATGACATCACTGCTACTTTTTATACTTTGAGTGTTTATGCTGACGTGTTGATGCTAAACCGGGACATGTGTCATAAACTACTTTGAACCTTTGGGATAAAAATTAATATTTAAGAGTGTTAAAAACTTCTGTTCTGTGAATCAAAAATGGAAATACGCATTGAGGTAAGTATATGAATGAACATCGAATAGTATAAATAGCAATGTTAACATATATAGTTATATCAAATGGGAAATATAACATCAAGTGAGTCATAATCTAAATATAAATATATGTTTAGATATAGCACATGCTTCCCTCAACTTTTATTGATTACTTCCAATTTTCACTAATTTTCCTTTTTGCTATAGATTTCGCATTTTGTTGACTACTGACTCCAAATTTTCGATTTAATATGTAAATTCTAAAATAAAATGAAAATCGTCTTTCCATTGAAGAATATTACAGATTAAAAATAAAGTATTTTCTCCGGCCTCAAGACACTGAGAACCGCATTTTCATGACATATACGTCTTGATACGTAAATCCTTCAAATGAAGGTAATTACAAAATTACTGAACAGTACTGTCAGATATCCAAGGGCGAAAAGACAAAGAAGAAGCAAAATCACCGGAAAAAGGTCCTGATTCGGAAGAATCGTATTTTATGCGTGGCGCACCAACCCCCCTTTTTCATTTTCATTGCGGTGGTGTCAGGTAGTAGCTCAACAGCAATTGTTATGAAAGGCAATAGACAATGAAAAGAAAATGTTCATCCCAAAACTTAAAAAAAGAATCTTGAATCACAGTTCAGACCGATATTTTCCACAAAGAACTGATATCTGAATGAACGTATGAAAAGAAATTTTTCGAATCCCTGATTAATATTTCTCTTATTCTTGTTCGAAATTCAAAATAAATACTTCCCAGATAATGTAAGATAAAAATAATAAACAACATGTTTAGAAATTGATCTCACTTGCTGATTAGTCAATCATGTAAATTCTCGTGTCAGTTTCTCATATAGCACTTTTCGTCCCATCCCACTGTGCGCATGCGCGGAATATATAGTACGACTGGTCAAATTTTTTAACAAAGAATAGTACAGCGATAAATTTTCTATCAGATATTTAACAAGTTTTTCCATTATCGTTTCAATATTCCCTGTTATTACGAGAAAGTTTAATTTTCAATCTTTATGTAAGTGTTTTTAAAATCGAAACAAGTTAATGTTAAAGTGTGGCATTTTATTGTTAAAGTGAAGGGGTAAATCACTATAACAATGCAACCAAAATATTCACTTTTTGGTCGAGGTCCTCCTCTTTAAATACCAAAATAAAATATTTCCGCTTTTTATATATTAAATTCCCTGATATTGTAATAAAATATAAAAATAGACCTATCTTACAATATTTTTCAATTAAAAATAAGTTACGATTAAAGTGTGGCATTTTGCAATCAAATCTTATGCTTTTTGCATAATATCGGTTCAGACTTGTGTGAAATGAATCTATGATCGATCAACCGGGCGATCAACTAACCAAATTCATAAGTCAGGGCGAGCCACAGACAATACATTATTGCCATTGCGTATATTTAGTATAAGAACTGGAAAAATATGTAAAAAAAAAAATTACTAATTAATAACACAATGCAATAAAAGTGTTTCGGAAAATCAAATTTTGAAAAAAAATATAGAGACCACGGACAATTTCAATTTTGTAAACTTCAAGATTTGTATAATAACGAAATTGAAATTGTCGGGTTTTTATGATTTATAAACTTTTAAAATTTGAAAAAAATAGAACGTGACAATGATTTTCACACATATTTATTTTGAAATTTATATAATATTAATTATTACTAATCAGGAAATTGTCACAGTATGTAACAGCTTCTCTACGTTATCTCAAGTGGGAGATTATGTAAGCGATGTTTGATACAACAATTTTATGATATTTTGAAATTACAATTGTCAACTGGACAACACAAAAATGAGAAATTATAATAATTATTCAGCATTGTATTTTTTTTTAAAATTCGCAACTGGGACTTATATATTATATTAGTTCTATCCCGAAACAAAGAGTATAGAAAACCAAGTTGATTTCGAACATTTTTAATTCATTTTCGGGCTCCTGAAATTAAAAAAAAAAGGTTATTGTACATCACATTGTGTATTTGTTAAACGATAATAGAATATGACACTGTGTATTTGATAAACGATACTTAGAAAATGTGTATTTGCATATAAGATCTTCATTGATTTAAAAAAAAAAACTATATTTAATATTTCATTTTGATATTATTTGGAAATTACTTTTCAAATTGTCTTTTTTACACGGTTACATGATCAACATAAAGCGCTATCTTTATGTCGGTGTGAAGAACACCAGAGTAGGGACTACACTGGTGTACTTCAAAAATTCAGCTAATACAAGCGATATCAATGATACATATCGTTTTGGGATAAAACAAGATATGTATCATTGATATCGCTTGTACTTGCTGAATAATCCTGCATCTTTTTCTGCACTGGAGGACTGACCGGTCATCTTTTCAAGGACTGATCTTTCATTTCCGAGGACCCTTTTTCCAGGATTAATCATTCATTTTGCTAGGTAGCGTACTCAAATTTCTTTATGGTAATACCACAACAATTTATATAACATCCATAAAGTGTTCTTTAACTTTGAGAGTTATAAGAAAGTGGATCTCATCATCTGCAGAGACAAAATGAGAGATGCAATTTACATGCCAAGATTTCCCTCCTTGATATTCCATCTTCATATGCCCAAATAGTGGCAACCGAGGCGAATATGTGTTGTACAACAGACAGCAATACACTAGGTCAACAAAATATTGATAGGTCAGTTATAACGGAACGTGAGGGTGACAAAGATACCGAGAACGAAATTATTTACAAAATTCCGACGCGCGTACAGGGTACAACTGACGCACTTCAAAATTCTGATGATAAATATTGGGGTGAATAGAAAAAGGACTGCAAGATTTTATTTGTCTGGTATAAGCTCTAGATCGACTCGTTCAGGCATTCTATCTTATCTAGAAAAGAAAGGTGTCCATGTCACATATTTACGATTCTTTTCACAACGAAATCATACTTCGAGATATATGTCTGCAAAGATAAATGTAACGGAAGAAAATGCTCATAAAATAGATAATGATTCATTTTGGCCTTCCGGTGTCCAGTGTCGGCAATGGTTGAGCAATAGAGAGTGGTATCAACGCAATGGAGACAAAGTTGAAGAAATCGATTGAATAATTAAAAACCAAACATGAATTTTGCCTTTATTTTTTGCATTTTGTATGTCTTTTTGCTGGTTATATGTCAACCATTCATGGGTAGTTTAAAAATTTTATCCTGGGAAGTTAGAGATGTTATGTCAAGTACTGTATGCTTAGACGATCTTATGAGAAATACAGACTGTGATATATGTGTGATATCTGAACATAAGCTTAAACCTGAATCTTTACAATTTTTATGTTCTTTTAGTAATGATTATAATTGTATCAGTAGAGCTGATGAGTTACCACCGGGGTATAAAGCTTATCATGGTAAGGGGGGTATCGCCATTATGTATAAAAAAAAGTTTAGAATTGTCAGTAAGTGAAGTTTCAGAAATTGATTCCTCTAGGATTGTTGGTATAGAGTTGAAAAATGCTCTTTATGGTTCATTATATATTTTAGGTGTATATCTTCCAGCTGATGACCAACTTGATAACTATAGGGTAGAACTTAGCACACTAGAGTCTTTATATATGTATTATAGAGATTATGGTACTGTTTTAGTTGCGGGTGATTTCAATGCAAGTTGTTTAGAGAGAGATCATATGGTTACGAATAAATATAAATCTAAAGAACTTCAGAACTTTGTGTCCAGACAAAACCTTGTATTCCCTGGAGGTAAAATTAAAAACAAGGGTTCTATGTACACATATATTACGAAACGATCTATGTTAGATTATCTGCTATTTGACCACGCTGTACTTTCGAAACTTAAGCACTATGAAATCCTTACTGAAGGATCCTTTAGTAATACATCAGATCATTTACCGATTGTAGCTGAGATAAATATAGATAATAAACTGCATAACATTAAAAATTATCAGTCAAATTTACCGGCATGGCATAGGGTAACAGATTGTCAGTTAAACAATTTCAGAAAATCGCTTGTGGATCCCTTACAAACCTTATGTGAAAAAATAGAAAATGCATCAGTAAACGTTGATGATATATATCAAGAATTTGTAGATATTGTGCATAGTGTTACAACTTTATTAGTTCCTTCTTGTGGTTTCAATCCTCTTACTAAACCCTATTGGACGGACGAAGTAAAGCGTGCACACAAAATAGAGCGCGAGTTCCGTAAGATATGGATACTAGATGGAAGACCTCGCGGAATGCATTTTGAATCGTATAGAAATTATAAAAGGGCTAAGGCAGAATTCCGACGTTGCCAACAGTCTGCAAACGAGCTTTATGAACAACGTTGTTTTGAGGACTTAAATGAATGTGCTGAGGTTGATATTCGCTTATTTTGGAAAACTGTAAAACGGTATAGAAACAAACCGTCAAAATCTTATTCAGAAATGATTTTTAATGACACGATTTATAATACCCCTGAAAAGGTTGCGGAGTGCTTTGCAGACTATTTTTATAACACATATAGATATAGTGAGAATGAAGTCTTTGACAATGAGTTTAAAAATACCATTGGAAATGTTTACAATAATATACTTAATAAATCTGAAGTGATACCTGACGACTTACCCGGTGGTCCAATTACCAAGGATGAGATAATGAGCTTGATAAAGCAGCTTAAGTATAAAAAGGCTGCGGGACCGGATAAAATACAAAATGAGCATTTGCGTTATGGGGGAATTTCGGTCGCGCATTACTTGAGTGCACTTTTTAACCTAATTGTTAAATCTGGGAAGTTACCCCAGCAATGGAAGCAAGGACTGATTGTACCCATATACAAAGGTGGTGATAAGAGAAAATCTTCACCGGAGAGCTACAGACCGGTCAGCTTACTGTCGTGTGTGTTAAAGTTATTTGAATGTGTCATTAAAAAGCGTCTTCTTGAAAACGTGTTTATTAATAGTTCGAACTTTCTAAATCCCGAACAGCAGGGATTTCAGAAGTGGTTGAGTTGTTTATCTGCATCGTTCAATCTTCATGAAACAATTTTTCACAATTTAGAAAGAGGTAGTAACGTTTTCGTTGCATTTTTAGATACAAAACAAGCGTTTGATACTGTTTGGCGAATTGGTCTCATGTACAAACTCCATAGGTTAGGCGTAAACGGTAAAATTTGGCATATTATTAATGATATGCATTTTAATACTTCAAGCGCTATTGTTGTTAACCAATGTAAATCACCATTTTTTAATGTTGAACAGGGTGTTAGACAAGGGGGTGTGCTATCTGGTCTGTTATATTTAGTGTATATTAATGATCTGTTAGAAGAAATTGAATTTTGTAATGAAAAAACAGGTGTATTTTCTGTAACTAGTTGTTGCCCTGCTTTGGCTGACGATATCTCGTGTATCAGCACAACACCTAGGTCTTCAGCGTATTTTAGATATCTGTACGAGTTTTGCTCATAGATGGCGGTTCCAATTTAATGCTTGTAAATCAGCTGTGATTCCGTTTTCGTTACGTTTTCGTGAAAATAAAATTTCATTCCCTTGGGTTATAGATAATGAGGTTATTCCAGTGAAGGATGAGTACGTTCATCTTGGCATAGAGATGCATGTTAATTTTAAATCTGTAAATAGAACTACATCAATGTGTAGGAAAGGACGTAATGCACACTTTTCCTTGAGCTGTATCAAATCAAAACTGGTGAATCCCAGTGTCTTTGTCCGTTTATATAAATCAGTGGTCCTCCCATGTGTTTTGTATGGGTGTGAAGTATGGTGCAGCTTAAAATCGACAGACATAGGAATTCTTGACAGATTTCAACATTTTATTGTCAAAAATATGTTAGACCTACGGACTACTACCAGATCAGACATGTGCCAAAGCATTATAGGTCTATACCCTATTATATCAGTAATCGAAAAGAAAAAAATATATTTTCTTCAGAAAATATGTTCCTTTGATGAAAGTGTCCTAACAAAGAAAATTTTCCTAACCAGACTTTTTTCATACTTATGTGGCAATACTCAAATTCAGTATGGATTTATACCAGACATTTTAAATATTTTGACCAAATATGAACTTCATCACTATCTTTTAGACTTTTTAGTAGATGGGGTATTTCCTAGTAAAGAATTATGGAAAACTGTTGTGAATATTGCAGTCACCGAAGTTCAGTGTAATGCATGGAATTCTCGTATAAATACTGATGTAGACTTTGTGCGGTTTCGAAATATTCACAAAACAGTTGATATTATACCATATTTAAAACACCAAAGATCTGCCAATGTAGTCAGAAATTTTTATTTTATCCTGAAATTAATTACAGACATTCCTAACACCACACCCATGCAATGTTGTATATGCAATAGACAATTTTTTGACGTTTATTCTCACGCTTGTTGTACATGCACTGGAACTAAACAATTACAAGATATATGGTGGGATATGATTATCGAGCATTTTGATCTGAACTTGTTTGTAGAGTTGTCCGAGTATGATGAAGAAATGCTGTACCAAGTACTTTTGGGTAGATCGGTGTCAACTATTGGGATTTATACAACTGAATTACATTCATGTAACCAAGTGTTGTGCTGAATATAGCAGGCTAGAAAGTCAGTTGTGCTGATATACGTGATAGAGCCAGCCAAATGATCTATATTATATTTCGTACATATTGTATACACTTTTATATCCAATTAACTTTATATGTATTTTTTTTGTGTATGTAACTTGTTTGTTGGTATGTGTGTAGATATGTTATAATTATGTGTAAATATTCATGTAATCTCTATGATTTAGGAATTAAAGATATGAATGAATGAATGAATAATTGTTAAAAGTGACAGATTTTTGTTTCCTATCTCACCAATTAATTTTTGTTAAACCTCGATGAAAACATGTACATTGGAATTGAATTTAACAAAAATCTTGTCCCATTCATGCAATGCTTTCATCATGCATCTTGCAAGACGAAACCGAGTCGATTATCTAAAACATGTAAATATTCCCCTGAATATTAATGTATTTATTGCAACTCCATTAACAAATTTATATGTTTTTTAACAAGGTGGCTATTAATTCAAAGAAAATGACAGATAATCTAAAAGGGAAAGTTCCATTATTAACAATACATAAATATATAGAAACAAACTCCCCAATATTTGTTGAATCTCGATGTTTGATTATTCACAAACTATTTCAAATAAGTATAACAAAGACAGTCCTTACGAATATGGTGTTTTCTTTTTATTTGATAAAAAACCAGGAGAAAAACTAAAATCGCAGATGAATGAACAAATGATCATAGTTTGTATATCCTCTATATAAATACATTAGAATTATATCTTGGAATAAATTTCTGTCACCCCTCCCCCTTTCATTGACATCGCCAAGACCGATCTTCAAATCTTCAAATCCACGTATTTATCAAACAAGTAGATAATGTAAGACATTCCTTCAACCTTGTGTTATCCTTATTTGTATGTTTTGTAGATAAAGACCAAATTAATAACACATGTTCGATAGCCACACGATTATTAGGTGGCTATCAGTGGTAAAACACACAGAGTTAATTCCCCCTTACAACAGTTAAAAATATCAGTAGGGTTATTTCCCTTAATTGGCACGAAAAGTGTAATATGAGAAATAGTGCATCCGGATGTTGATGAAATTAACACCTGCATCAATGTCTAACGAAATGGTTTTTGCATTTTTATGACTAAGGTAGCTCAATTTATTGATAATATGACATTTTTATCAAAACTATTATATTCAACACCTCTTTCAATGAATGGCGCAATGATACACCGTGACATAGCAACGATGATAGTAACAAAATGGCGGCATACTTCAGACTTGAGACTACACCTCAAATAAATTGAATATGAATTAGAGAAACAATCTCTAACATTGTTTTCCGTTTCTCACATCTGGATGTTAAATTTTCACATTTTAAAGTTCTCGGATAAATCTCGACCTTTAAAATGTGAAAATTTACTATTTCGATGTGAGAAATTTACGTAATAAACTGGAAACAATGTTAGAGACAATGTCCATCACAGACATAAGAATGCCTGACGAAAGACTCCGACAAAATTGTACTAGCTCCCCTTTCGCATAACGAATTAACGATTAAACATACAACCCGTAATCAGAGGTAAATGGTAAGGTATTTGGTAATTCAGAATTAAAGTCGTCCTTTCTGTCATAAATTTAATTACTGAAATGACAATTTTCGTCAAATTCGAGTAGCATTTCAAATGAAGGGTGTAGATCTGATAGTTTCTGTTGTTTCATATTCAACATCTCCTAGACCGTTAAGTGAAATACATTGAAACTTTTGAAGAATCTTCAAAGAATAATGCCATTGTACACCTTTTTTTAATCTTCCGTGGAAAAACATGCACATCGTCTTATTGTTAAATGGGGATGTCCATTGCTCAATGAAATACGTTGTAACTTCTGAGTAATCTTCAGTACAAAATGCCATTGTGTCCCAACTATTTTTAATTTTGATTGAAACTTTGTTTTGGATTTTCTATCTTGCCCTAATTGTTGAATGGGGTACCTACTCTTAGACTTTTGATTGAAACTCACTGAAACTTTTGCAGAATGTTCAATGAATATTGCCATTGTACAAGATATTTCAAATTATGAATCTTCTGTCCGTTCGGCCGTCCGCCAGAGGGATACTTATATGGCAATAATTCCTTATGAATGGAATACAATGAAATTTTCCCAGAATCTTCAATAAATAGTTCTATTGTGCACCAGCTATTTTAAATTTATTTGGGGGTTTCACTGGTTAAAACATATACTTTCCGTATTATTGAATGGGGGTACCTATGTTGTTGTGACAAATTTTCCTAGACTGCTGAGTGAAATTAACTGAAACTTTTGAAAGTTCAGTGCATATTGCCATTTTGCACCAACTATTTTGAATTTTGAATCCTTCGTTCGTTCGTCCGATCATCTAAGAGGTACACACTTCTTGGCAATTATTCTTTGTAGATTCTCAAATGAAACTCAATGAAATGTTCTTAGATTATTCAACGGGTTAATAACAAAATTACCAAACAGAGTGGTCAAAAGCCGAAGTCCAATGCACAATGCCATTGTACACCAGCTATTTTTAATTTGGAGTCTTATGATTTCTTTTATATTTCCTTAGTAAAACATGTTGTTTCCTTATTGTTGAATATGGGTACCTTTTTGTGGCGACAACTTGTCCTAGATCGATAAGTGAAATTCACTGAAACCTGAACAAAGTGTTCAATGTATATTGTCATTGTTAGCAACTATTCTGAAATTTGATTTGATTTATTTTTATTTTCTATAGAAAAACACCTATTTTCCTTATTATTGAATTGGGGCACCTATTTTGTCATTGAATGGTTGTACCTATTTTGTCATTGAATTGGGGTACCTATTTTGTCATTGAATGGTTGTACCTATTTTGTCATTGAATGGTTGTACCTATTTTGTCATTGAATGGTTGTACCTATTTTGTCATTGAATGGTTGTGCCAATTTTGTCATTGAATTGGTAAACCTATTTTGTCATTGAATGGTTGTACCTATTTTGTCATTGAATGGTTGTACCTATTTTGTCATTGAATGGGGGAACCTATTTTGTCATTGAATGGGGGAACCTATTTTGTGACGACAACCTCTCCAAGACCACTGATAGAAAAATACTACAACCTCTGCAGAATGTGTTACTGCCGAAATCAAAACTGTGGAGGGTGAAAACCAAAAGATAAAGAAAGGCAATAAACCTAACGACCCCAAAACGCTGAGGACATTTAACGTTCAAGTCCACACAAGAAAAGTAAAATACTGAAGTCTTATTTCAGTTTCAGTCAAAAAAAGTTGCACAATTTTAGATATTTAATTACCAAATGGACTGAAATTAACATTGGGACAAACAACCCTCAATTTACACTCAGTAATCTTAATAAATAATTAAGTCTGTTGTAAGAGGTAATACAAATTAAAAATTCAGTAAAATATAAACTAAATAAGTGCTGGGTTGTGCACTTGTTAAAAGTGGTTGTTGCGTATTCAGTGGTTGTGAATTCCTCTTTCATTTATATGCTTGCAAGAAAATATATACAAAATGGTGGTTAGGTTGTGTTAACTGATTCCAGATGAACAGGAAATAATATTTTGAATGATAGATGACTTCGATGCTAGGTTTCCAGAATATTCAAACAGAACATAATTAAAATAACTGTTAAATTTTGGATAGTGATAAACCTGTTCTGCTTCGTTTATAACTATCTTGCCTGTAAATAACTGGAGATATCCCGACTTCAGCCAACACACAGAAGATTGTAACTTTTGATCACAACCCTCTCTGTTTTATCATTTTATCCATTTTAGGTAAATTATAAAGTTTTTAGTTGCTATGGTCGTATGTCGGTAACCACGGTGCGTAGAAAAAAAATTAAACTGTCCCCTTCATGTGAGATATTACTCTGCAAAATGGAGGGATACGTTGGATGTGGGCGTATTTATTAATGAAAAACACACCTCGTTAAAGATCCCTTACATTAAGCCATTTAACAGAGTGACATGAAATCAGTTGTAATGCAATGCTTAATTTCGTATCTTGCCTACTTGTAATATCTGCCTTAAAGATACAAAAGTTGTCGAAACTAAGTTCATAATAAACTTAACCAGAGGTTGTCGGAACGACAGCTATCCCCACACTCCCTGTTTGAACAGAGAAAATAGTTGTTTTACCCCCTGGGCATAATTTTTCTCAAAATTTTTGAAATCAAACTATTGATAGTCGTTATTTTTACCAAAAGAATTTAAGGATATATGGTTGTTAGGCAGAATTCCAAAAAATAACTGGTCTTTGAGACTGTCAGGAAATTTCCCAAAATTGGAATCAAATATTTTTTTAAAATCAAATTGATGAAAATGTTTGTCCTAAACTAAACGAACTATTTAAGTATGGTTGCTAGGTAGAATTCCAAAAAAAATAAGTGGAAATTCACCAAAGTTGGAACCGGAATCATAATTCCGAAAACAAATCTACAGACTACATGCAACAATTCTGCATAAAGATTTTATCCCTAAATCCAAAAATGTATAAGGAGTTTGTGTCACATGCCATTGAGACTTTCAGGAAATTTACCAAAACTGGAATCAAATATTTTTGAAATTCATTTAGTTATAATGTTTGTCCTAAACCAAACAAATTATTTTAGTATGGTTGCTAGGTAGAATTCCAAAAAATAAGTGGAAATTCACCAAAGTTGGAACCGGAATCATAATTCCGAAAGCAAATCTACAGACTACATGCAACAATTCTGCATAAAGATTTTATCCCTAAATCCAAAAATGTATAAGGAGTTTGTGTCACATGCCACATGTGTCAAAATCCACATCTTTGGGCCTTTGTCAAAATCAATATCTTGGGTTTCTTGTTTGCACCAAGATAAAGATAAAAAAATCCGAAAGCTTATAGCGCAGCTACAGACTATATGCAACAATTCTACAACAAAATTAAATCCATAAATCCATAAATGAAGGAGGAGTTTGTGCCACATGCCACGTGTGTAAAAATTGACATCTTGGAGCCTCTTGTTTGCACCAGGAGCAGTATCAAAAATCCAAAAGCTTATTGCGCATCTGCAGACTTTATGTAACAATTCTACAACAAAATGACATCCCTAAATCCAAAAATGTAGGAGGAGTTTGAGTCACAAGAAAAGCGTGACGGACGGACAACAGACGGAGGATATAACAATATCCCCGAGCTTTCTTCGAAAGTGCGGGGATGATTATTTTGTTATTTCAAGTGGTAGTCAAAATTTCCCCCCTAACCAAGTTTTCTCATCACTGAAATTAATCATCTAAATCTAGTCTTGATATAGCTGAAAAACAGCTCACTATGGTAAAACAATTATTAATTCGAGGTCATCTGAGCAACAAAAACCCGTCTACAACAACTTGATTTGATGTTGTCCATAGTTATTTTATTGTAATTTAGCGAATCATATGTTGCCCTTGTGTCTATTAGAGATTTCTCGATAATTCACGAACGTAACTTTACTTAAGCATACGAAAGAAACAAAAGGACCATTCATTGTTAGGTGTAGTAGAGATTTCTCGATAACTGACGAACGAACGTAACTTTCCTTAACACTACGAAAGAATTCAAAACAACGAAAGAATCTTAAAAGGGAGAAATCATTATATTAGTTATGTACAAATTCAGCAATTTATCCCGATTGTACCTTTGATAAGCAGTTGCCTTATGATACACCCGTCATCCAGCAAGTTCTAATGACTATTGATACACTTTATACCCCCGTCCGGAAAACAGTGCATTTGGAACATCGGTATTGTTGGTATGGTTGAGAATATTGTGTAGGAACTTATATTATACAGACGGATCAATACTCAAGTTGTCAAGTTCGACATTTGTTTAAAGAACCATTTTTTATACCCCCGCTTGAAAAATTTGGGTGTATGGTCCGTCCGTTACACCTGAGGGTACACATTTCTTGTCCGCTACTCCCCCTGAACAAACAAACGGGTTTCATGAAACTTGGGCATAATCTTTGTGGCAGAATGCAGATGTGTTCCTTCTATTTCAGAATTTGCAATTGACTTGGTTGAATTTTGGGGTGTGCCGAAGCAACAATTTATAAGAAGTGAACTAAGCCATTACACTACAATGGGTGCAAATTTCTTATACTTTAGTCCTCCTGTACCGTGCACTGATTAGATTTTCACAGTCTTTGTGACATAATACAGATATGCATTTTCAATTTCGGAATTTGATTTTTAATTTCTGGAATCAAATGGGGAAGCGAGGGTATATATTAGGGAACTTTGCTCAATTTTTTTTCTAGTTTAGTTTAAAGCATTTGAATTAACAATATCTAGTAGAATGTTTGTGTGCCTTTCAAATTTTGCAAGATTCTGACCTGACCTGATCTTTATTGGTTAGGACTTTTTCGTGTGAGAGTTATGAGAAAACCAGAGGTTTCATCCTCCTTTTGAATAACTAATGACTGGCCTTGTGTGTTATTTTTTTATCAAGCATGTTCGAAAGTCCTTTAAGCGTAGCGGTTTTTCACACAGATATGAACAAGTAGTTGGCGAGTTTCGTTAATTGCATTTCACATGAAATCATATTTGTTTAAAAAAAAAAAATTTCATTTACATTTACTTTTCAACCGATAACAAAAAAAAATTTACACAACTTTTTTTGCACATTTTATTGATTATTTTCTGAGTTGCAAATTTTTGTATATCGGAGACGTAGTCCAGTTTAAATTTTGAGCTTTTTCTCATGATCATTTAAAGAAATTTTAAAAGTGTTTATAAAAAATACATTTAACAAAATTTTCAAGTCATGTTTACATGCACATGATTGCAAATAAATCTTTATTACGGGTGCGTAAAATATCAAAGTATGTAAAAGGACTAAATTTTCAATTCGCGTATTTAAAAAGACAAAGCTACGTTTACATGCAAAAGACACCGGTGGATCAAGCATT
Organism: Modiolus philippinarum; assembly: GCA_002080025.1. Classification (NCBI taxonomy): domain Eukaryota; kingdom Metazoa; phylum Mollusca; class Bivalvia; order Mytilida; family Modiolidae; genus Modiolus; species Modiolus philippinarum. The sequence goes on along the minus strand of MJUU01014440.1, from coordinate 143,293 downwards.
CGAAGCAATGAAATCCAGAAAAAAGGGTTCCAGCTTAATTTTTACCATTTTTGGCAATTCTCGCAGAATTATTCAAGAAAAGTAAGCGGGTCAAATCCCCGGAACCGCTCTGTATCGGTTCGATGGAGAATTTGCACCAATATGTAAATTTGCAGGTTCCGTGTAAAATACCAATTCCTTCATTTTAGTCTGAGTGTGTACGGCATTGGCGGATCGGGGGGGGGGGGGTTCCGGGGGGTTGGAACCCCCCTTTTTCTGGACAATCATGTATTTTTTAATGAATATCCTGATGTTTTATTAAGAAATACCCCCAAAAATTTTCGCGCCTCGCTCCGATCGGCGAATTTTCCTTCAATTTCAAAACGGAACCCCCCTTTTCAAATTCGCTGGATCCGCGCCTGATGTACGGTTAGTTTAAAAAATAAATAAATCATGCAGTGAATATGGTCCAAAACATCGGTGAGGCTTGAATATTTTCTAAAGATTTCAAACTTTGTAGAGAAATATAAATAAATGATACTTGGATCTTATATATCTGTTTCATTTTTTCATATGAGAGAGTCAAAATATTGCTAAAAAGCAAAAACAAAAAACAAAAAAAATAAAAAAAAAAAATAAAAAAAATAAAACGCAAAACAAAACAAAACAAAATAAAACAAAAAAAAATATATAAATTTTGTTTTAAAAATAAATAAAGTTTTTTGTTTAAATCCAAGATGACATATTTTTATTATGTGTGCATTTATTGATTTTTATTATTTTTTTATTATTATTATTTTTTTTGGGGGGGGGGGTCCAGTCTAATTGTACAAATTTACGCTTTTCATTCCGTTTCAGTAGCAGAAAAGTAATTCTAACTTTTTTTTTCATTTACATGATAAAAATGAAATATGTAAATTACGCAAGTGCAAAAATACATTTACACCTGCTCTGTGCAAAATTGATAACTAGAGTACTATGCAAGTTACAGCCATGAAGGCATAGTTAAGAACCTTTGTGCCATAAATTGATGTGACTATTCTTTGGCCAGAAAGTGACATTTTCTTATGCGTGCATTCAGATATGTAGTATTTGCACATATTACAAATTTGCATAAAGTGTTTAGTGAGTAAAAGTGTGCGCTTGAGTTGACTTAATTAACACAATTTGATTGTAAAGTGCAAATAACAATGACGAAATTTTTATCATCGGAATGGGGGGTCAGGAGGTGTGCGGACCTCCCTTTGTTGATTTTTCTTTTCGTTCCCTGTTGAAAAATGACTAAAATGTCAAAAAATAAAATGGAACTTCATTTTTTCGAAGTTTGGGTCTGACAGTATTTTTAATTACAAAAACAGGAAAGGTATTTTATGGTGTCTTTGTGATTTGATACAACTGCTGTGGGGTTTTTATTTAACTTCACTCAAATTGAAACTAAAAGTTTTCGAGTTCAATACAATGTAATTCAAACTCGAAATTTAAATTGAACTTTAATCCTAACTGTAACTCAACCCCGGGGGTAACTGCCTATATATTGGTATACGGGGGACGTGTGGCAGCAACCAACATGTATTTGATACTCATATTTGCCCTTTTTATAGATGTTTGGGCCTATTTTCATCTCATTTGGTATTAAGGTGGTTCGGGTGTATAAAACTGCGCACCCATCTTGCGCACGTGATGAAAATTGGAATTTACCATTAAAATGTTGTAAAAATGATTTTGAATAGTTCATTGTTAATAAATAAAATGAAATAAGCAACATTTATGCTGCAAGTGTGCAAAATATATCACATTTTTGAAAAAGTCTGATTTTATTAAGGGGAGATAATTCTAAAGAAATAATAAGGGGAAAATCACATTTTTATGATTTTTTCAAAAATATGACCGGTGACCCCATTTTTTTATTTCATATTTCCAAAGTTATTTCTTTAACACAGCTTATACTACATTTTCAACAAAATCTATCGTTTTATTCATATAAAAAAATGTAAAATAGTATTTTCTCCCTATATAGACTATATTAAAACGCTCGAAATCTTGCTATTTTCGGAAGCTTATTCTGGAAAAACGAGTTCGGTGACCTATTGATTTTTTACTAAAATTTTAAAGTGCAGGTAATAAGCTTTCATTCACAGAAAAATAAGAAAAATCTATCGTTTTGCTTTTAGTCACCCGAACTACCTTAATTTGGACTGCATTTTCCAGTTGGTATCAAAATTATGAGAAGATGTGTGAAAAGTAACCAATTTTATTCTAAATACTGAAAAACGGGTTATTTTCTCACGTTTCTCAATTGTATTTTGCTACATTTTCGCGAGGGGAAATGTTCGAGAATATGTCCTAATCGAGAAATTAGCGAAAATAAACACCTCGCGAAAATTTCCTCTTTTACAGCAAACAATTTTAATATGCCAGATTTGTGGATTTCCCCTTTCTCATCTAAAATACACAGAATCCATACATAACCTTAGTATTTTTATGGGTGACCACATTTAGACAGTATTTATTCTAGTGGATTTCAACAATGTTCTTTGGACTCCAGCCGCACTCCCCCGTACGTTATACTAGAAAATTACCCCCCCCCCCTTCCTGTCGGGAACTCAGCTCGGGATATTACCTATTTTATATAAAAAATAACGTTATCATGCTGATTGCAGGTGTTGAGTGGGACTTTTTTGTTTATTTTTTTCTTTTGCATTATATGACTCAATGTATCAAGCTATATGTTGTACAAATAGTTGAAATTCAAAAAATAAAGAATTACAAAAAACTCAGCTCGGTAAACTCGGTTAGCCCATACAAACGTGAATAGATAACACTGTGTATTGAATGAAGTTTGACACGAAGATAAATAATTTCCGGTTATCATCGATTGTCCCACGACAAATTAAACCCCGATTCGTTCGTATTCGTCATTCGTTTATATTTCGTTTGTCACTTACTAGAGATTTCTCGATAATTCACGAACGTAACATAACGAACGTAACTTTACTAAAGCATACGAAAGAAACAAAAGGGCCATTCATTGATAGGTGTAGTAAGTGACAAACGAAATATAAACGAATGACGAATACGAACGAATCGGGGTTTTGTCGGTGAACAATCGGTGATAACCGGAAATTATTTATCTTCGTGGCAATCTTCATTCAATACACAGTGTTATCTATTCACGTTTGTTGGGCTGACCAAGTTTGCCGAGCTGAGTTTTTGTAATTCTTTAGTTTTTGAACTTCAACTATTTTTACAAAATTATAGCTTGATACATTGAGTCATAAAATTCAAAAGAAATAAAATATACAAAAAAGTCAAACTCAACACCAGCAATCAGCATGATTAACCTATGATGCAAACAGAATTGTTTATTATTTGTTTATTTTGTACTGTAATTATATGTATTGCCATCAACTCCCAAGGGAGTAAAATTGTGCTTTTCAATGAAGTTATTTATTTATTATATAAAATAGGTAATATCCCGAGCTGAGTTCCGGGGGGGGTGTGGGGGGGGGGTAATTTTCTAGTATAACGTACGGGGGAGTGCGGCTGGAGTCCAAAGAACATTATTGAAATCCATACCAGAATAAATACTGTCATAATGTGGTCACCATAAAAATACTAAGGTTATGTATGGATTCTGTGTATTTTAGATGAGAAAGGGGAAATACACAAACCTGGCATATTAAAATTGTTTACTGTAACAGAGGAAATTTTCGCGAGGTGTTTATTTTCGCTAATTTCTCGATTAGGACATATTCTCGAACATTTCCCCTAGAATAAATTTGTTTTTATTATTGTAGCAAAACACAACGTGAGGAAATAACCCGTTTTACAGTATTTAGAATAAAATTAATTACTTTTCACACATCTTCTCATAATTTTGATACCAACTGGAAAATACAGCCAAAATTAATACCAAATGAGATGAAAATAGGCCCAAATATTTATAAAAAGGGCAAATATGAGTATCAAATACATGTTGGATTTTGCAAAGAAAACCTCCCAAATTTGCCACACGTCCCCGTATACCAATATATAGGCAGACTTTACCCCCGGGGTTGAGTTACAGTTAGGATTAAAGTTCAATTTAAATTTCGAGTTTGAATTACATTGTATTGAACTCGAAAACTTTTAGTTTCAATTTGAGTGAAGATCCCACAGCAGTTGTATCAAATCACAAAGACATCATAAAATACATTAAGAATACTGTCAGACCCAAACTTCGAAAAAATGAAGTTAAATTTTATTTTTAGCTCACCTGGCCAAAGAGCATGTGAGCTTTTGCCATCACTCGGCGTCCGACGTCCGTCCGTCCGTCCGTCGTCCGTCCGTCCGTCCGTTAACTTTTATTCGAAGATCTTTTCCTCTGAAACTACAGGGCCAATACTAACCAAACTTGGCCTGAATCATTACCAGGGTATGCTTTTTCAAGTTTGTGATTTTTATGTCCGTAGACCAAACAACATGGCCGCTGTTACTAAAAATAGAACATAGTGGTAAATTGCTGTTTTTTGCAAATTACTCGAAAACCATTACAGATATCAAATTCTGACAGGAGTAAAAATAATCAGCATGATGAGATCTTCCTGCCCTGCAATTTTGGAGAATATCCGTTTACCCGTCTTGGAGTTATTGCCCCTTTTCCGTAAAATTTTCAGTTTTTCGTTACTTCTGGTCTTATATATTGAAATTGATTGAAGACAGAAGTGAAGTTTGTATAACAAAAATGGTCAGCATAGTAAGATCTACATGTCCTGCAATTTTGAAGAAAATCTGACAACCCACATAGGAGTTATTGCCGCTTTTTCTTTGAATTTTCACAATTTTTGAACGTTTTTACTTTCATTTCAAAAACTGTTTGAGAAAAAGGTTAAATGTGAATTGCAAAAGTGTTGAGGTTTTCCAGAACTACAATTTCTACATATGTCCAGCAGGTTCGCATCTCATCCAAGATGGCCACCAGCGGGGAAGATGGTTTAACATAGGGCCCTATGGGAAATAATTTCAAAGATCTTCTCCTCTGAAACCACGGAGCCAATGGGGACCAAATTTTGTCACAATAGTCCTTGGGTGGTCCTCTTTAAAGTTTGTGATTTTTGCGTTTGTACCTCATCCAAGATGGCTGCCAGCGTGGAGCACAGTTTAACATAGGGACCCTATGGGAAATGCATTCAAATGTCTTCTCCTCTGAACCCACTGAGCCAATTGGAACCAAACTTGGTGACAATGGTCTTTAGATGTTTTCCTTCAAAGTTGTGATTTTTATGTTCATACCTCATTCAAGATGGCCGCCAGCAGGGAACATAGTTTAACATAGGGACCCTATGGGAAATGCATCCAAAGATCTTCTACTCTGAAATTACCAAGCCAAATTGAACCAAACTTGGTCACAATAGTCCTTGGGTGGTCCCCTTTAAAGTTTGTGATTTTTACGTTCTTACCTCATCCAAGATGGCCGCCAGCGTGGAACATAGTTTAACATAGGGACTCTATGGGAAATGCATTCAAATGTCTTCTCCTCTGAACCTACTGAGCCAATTGGAACCAAACTTGGTTACAATTGTCTTTGGGTGATCCCTTCCAAAGTTTGTGATTTTAAGTTTGTACCTCATCCAAGAATGAAAATGTTACATCTGCTGAACTGATTTATAGTATGAATGGGTGGTCTATAGGTGACAATGAATAAAACCAGTGACCAGGTGAGCGATACAGGCTCATGTGAGCCTCTAGTTTGACATTTTAGTCATTTTTCAACAGGAAACGAAAAGGAAAAACAACAAAGGGAGGTCCGTACACCCCTGATAAAAATTTCGTCATTGTCATTTGCACTTTACAATCAAAATGTGTTGTTTAAGTCAACTCAAGCGCACACTTTTACACACTAATACTACATATATGAATGCACGCATAAGAAAATGTCACTTTCTGGCCGAAGAATAGTCGCATCAATTTATGACACAAAGGTTCTTAACTATATGCCTTCATGGCTGTATTTTGCACAGTACTCTAGTTATTTATTTTGCACAGAGCAAGTGTAAATGTATTTTTGCACTTGAGTAATTTACATGAAACATATTTCATTATTATCGTGTAAATGAAAAAAAATGTTAAAATGACTGTTCTGCTACAGAAACTGAATGAAAAGCGTAAATTTGTATACTAGTAATTAGACTGAACCCCCCACGAAAAAAAATATATAACAACAATAATAATCAATAAATGCACATATAATAAAAATATGTCATCTTGAGTTTAAACAAAACAAAATATTTTTAAAACAAAAGTTATTTTTTTTAGATATTTGTATTGTTTTTTTTTTGTTTTTGTTTTGTTTGTTGTTTTGTTTTTTTTGTTTTTTTGCTTTTTAGCAATATTTTGACTCTCTCATATGAAATAAATGAAACTAGATATATAAGATCCAAGTATCATTTATTTATTTTTCTCTACAAAGTTTGTAATCTTTAGAAAATGTTCAAGGCTCACCGATGTTTTGGACCATTTTCACTGCATGATTTTTGTTGTTGTTTTAAACTAACCGTAAACACTCAGACTAGAATGAAGGAATTGAATACCTGCAAATTTACATACTGGTGCAAATTCTTCATCGAACGGACACAGAGCGGTTCCGGGGATTTGACCCGCCTACTTTTCTTGAATAATTCTGCGAGAATTGCCAAAAATGGCAAAAATTAAGCTGGGACCCTTTTTTCTGGATTTCATTGCTTCGAATGCTTGATCCACCGGTGTCTTTTGCATGTAAACGTAGCTTTGTCTTTTTGAATACGCGAATTGAAAATTTTGTCCTTTTACATACCTTGATATTTTTACACACCCGTAATATAAATTTATTTGCAATCATGTGCATGTAAACATGACTAAAGAATTATGTTAAATGTATTTCTTATAAACACTTTTAAAATTTCTTTAAATGATTATGAGAAGAAGCTCAAAATTTAAAATACAAAAATTAGCAACTCAGAAAATAATCAAGAAAATGTGCAAAAAAGTTGTGTAAAATTTTCTTGTTATCGGTTGAAAAGTAAATGTAATTGAAATAAACTTTTTTTTAAACAAATATGATTTCATGTGAAATGCAATTAACGAAACTCGCCAACTATTTGTTCATATCTGTGTGTAAACCGCTACGCTTATAGGACTTCCGAACATGCTTTATAAAAAATAACACACAAGGCCAGTCATGCAGGAGTCTCATAACTCTCACACGAAAAAGTCCTAACCAATAACGATCAGGTCAGGTCAGACTCTTGCAAATTTTGAAAGGCACACATACATTCTACTAGATATTGTTAATTCAAATGCTTTAAACTAAACTAGAAAACTTTGAGCAAAGTTCCCTAATATATACCCTCGCTTCCCCATTTGATTCCATTCCGAAATTGAAAATGCATATCTCTATTATGTCACAAAGACTGTTTTAAAGTTTCATGAAAATCTAATCAGTGCATGGTTCAGGAGGAGTAAAGTATAAGAAATTGGCACCCATTGTAGTGTAATGGCTTAGTTCACTTCTTATAAATTGTTGCTTCGGCACAACCCAAAATTCAATCAAGTCAAATTCTGAAATAGAATGAGCACATCTGCATTCTGCCACAAAGATTATGCCCAAGTTTCATGAAATCCAGTTGTTCGTTCAGGAGGAGTAGCGGACAAGAGATGTGTACCCTCAGGTATAACGGACGGACCATACACCCCAATTTTTCAAGCAGCGGTATAAAAAATATGGTTCTTTAAACAACTGTCGAACTTGGCAATTTGAGTATTGATCCGTCTGTATAATATTAAGTTTATACACAATATCCCCAACCATACCAACAATACCGATGTTCCAAATGCACTGTTTTCCTGACGGTGGTATAAAGTGTATCAGTAGTCGTTAGAACTTGCTGGATGACGGGTGTATCATAAGGTAACTGCTTATCAAAGGTACAATCGGACTAAATTGCTGAATTTGTACAGAACTAATATAATGATTTCTCCCTTTCAAAATTCTTTCGTTGTTTTGAATTCTTTCGTAGTGTTAAGGAAAGTTACGTTCGTTCGTCAGTTATCGAGAAATCTCTAGTAAGGGATAAGATACGAATTGACTTTACGTATTGACCTGGTACTAGAAATAGATAATAGTATTTGAAAGTCAGTTTATTATGAAATTGTAAAATATGATTGGATAACTAATAAAATTCTGAAGTTACTGTAATGTCTATTTCCGATATAAAAATTTTTAGTGCCATGACTCTAATAGAAAAAATTCGGATGCAAAAAAAAAAAAATAGAAAAAATAGAAAAGAAAACAAATCAACAAACATCATATGAAATTGAGATTTATTATTATAAATGTCCCTATAAAAATCCTTAAATTTGGAAAATAACTTCTGTCAATGGAGAAATTTATTGACACGAGAAAGGTATAAATTGACACTCGGACTAAGTCCTCGGTCAATATATCTTTTTCATGCCAGTAAATGTCTGCATTGACATCATTAATAGGCTATAATTGTATATTACTCACGTTGTTATTGACCACCGTAAAACTATGAAATAAAGTAATCAATATAATGAGGCCAAGCCAAATTAATTCTCTGTTTGGCGTCAGCTTTGTTTTTGAAATGTAGGGGGTATGAGGCAAACAAAAAACAAAACTAAAACAAGGAAAGGATTTTTTTTAAAGGAAAGGATTTTTTAAAAGGAACGGATTTTTTTTTTAAATAACACACTTTGATGTGATCAATGTTCATTAAAAGTAAGTTTTCAGAGTTCAATTGAATCCAGTGAAGATATTTTTTTTTCATCATTAATGACTTTTTCCCATTTCAGCTTATGTCGGGCGTTTTAAATTTTTTCTATAGTAATTTATATTTGTGGTCTTCTTAAACAGCGATTAAAATACCATTTCAATCGCAAAAACGAAAAACTTCCCTTGTTTGTTTTGTAATAAAATCACACATTTTCAATGCGCGCGCTGACGTCAAACTAAGAAATACTTGTATTGGCCTGCAGATTAGGATACTTACTTACTTAATCCTCTTCGTCTCCAGTGAGACATAAGGCCGTATTTGTTTCCCCCATCTATGTCTCTCTTACCAACTTTTGAGCCTCTCCCCACGTAAGCCCTCCATGTCATAACTCTGCCACAACTGTTCTCCTCCATGTTGTTTTGGGTCTACTAGCTTTTTTTCAGCAGGTGGAGTCCATCTGAGTGCTATCTTAGGAAGTCGCTGCTGGTCAATTCTAAACACAAGACCTAACCACCTCAGTTGTCTTTCTTTAATTTCTGTGCTGATCTTTTTGCAGTTTTTCTTCTTTAGTAGGTCTACATTCGATATTTTCTTTGGCCAGAATATGTTGCAGATTTTCCGGAGGCATCCATGATAAAAGCTTTCAATTTTCTTCATATCGCTCTGTATAATTCTCCAACTCTCAGCTCCATATAGTAAAACTGATTTTACATNTAGCGGACAAGAGATGTGTACCCTCAGGTATAACGGACGGACCATACTCCCCAATTTTTCAAGCAGGGGTATAAAAAATATGGTTCTTTAAACAACTGTCGAATTTGGCAATTTGAGTATTGATCCGTCTGTATAATATTAAGTTTATACACAATATTCCCAACCATACCAACAATATGCACTGTTTTCCGGACGGTGGTATAAAGCGTATCAATAGTCGTTAGAACTTGCTGGATGACGGGTGTATCATAAGGTAACTGCTTATCAAAGGTACAATCGGGCTAAATTGCTGAATTTGTACATAACTAATATAATGATTTCTCCCTTTCAAAATTCTTTCGTTGTTTTGAATTCTTTCGTAGTGTTAAGGAAAGTTACGTTCGTTCGTCAGTTATCGAGAAATCTCTAGTTTAACATAAATTGTAAGTAAGGTCTTGACTTTATATATGCGTCTTGTTACACAAAACTGAATAGGTTTTCAGGGGCTTTGGCTACAGAGCTGCCGGGCGCGTCCCCAGGTGGTGGATAGGGGAATGCCCTGTCTTTGCGGGGTAGTCAGGTCATAATACGGAAAGCCTGACCGCGAACCATTGTAGCCAAACTGTGTGGAGAAACGCCACGCTCCATGCAGTATAAAGACCCCTTCTATATTTCTCTAAAGAGAGCAGACGCACTGGGTGTCGTATAGAAGGCTAAATTTCCTGCCCCTACCCATTTCTCCCCTTTTCCAGTGGCAATCAAAAGTCGTTGCCCCGGTTGTCCCTTCCACCTTTATTTCTTTCTTCCTTTACTTACAATTTGTTTTGAATTGATTAACTTGTTCTCGTCCTGATATAGCTGAAATATTGCTCATTGGACGTTAAACTCTAACTAATCAATCAATCAATGTTACACAAAACTCGAATTGGTATAACAATGTATTAATTAACAATGTAACATGTTTGTGTTATACTCTTACCCCATGCTTTAGCGGGAAGCTATATCATGATGTCCGTTCGTTCGGTATCCCGTCCGCTATAAAGTTACATATATTATGGCAATAAATCCTCCTACAACCCTTAATGAAATACAATTATTTTTCTTTCAGAATCTTCCTTCCACTTTTTTAAATTGGGAATCTAATGACTTTTTGGCAGTTGCCTTATTATACCCCGCTTGAAAAGTGGGGGGTATATAGTGATGGGGTGTCCGTCCGTCTTTCCGTCCGTGCGTCCGTCCGTTACACATAGGGGTACCCATGTCTTATCCGCTACTCCTCCTGAACAGCTGAATAGATTTTCATGAAACTTTAACACAGTCTTTGCGACATAATGTAGATGTGCACCTTCTATTTCAGAATTTGATTTGATTGATTTTGGGGTTTCCCATAGCCAAACATGGACTTTGCCATTACATTACATGTACACATGGGGGTACCCATCTCTTATCCGCTACTCCTCCTGAACCACTGAATAGATTTTCATGAAACTTTAACGAAGTCTTTTTGACATAATATAAATGTGCACATTTTATTTCAGAATTTGATTTGATTGATTTTTGGGGTTTCCCATTGCCAAACATGGACTTTGCCATTACATGTACACATGGGGTACCCATCTCTTATCCGCTACTCCTCCTGAACCACTGAATAGATTTTCATGAAAATTTAACACAGTCTTTGTGACATAATGTAGATGTGAACCTCCTATTACAGAATTTGATTTGATTGATTTTTGGGGTTTCCCATTGCCAAACATGGACTTTGCCATTACATTACATGTACACATGGGGGTACCCATCTCTTATCCGCTACTCCTTCTGAACCACCAAATAGATTTTCATGAAACTTTAACTCAGTCTTTGTGACGTAATGTAGATGTGCACCTCCTATTTCAGACTTTGATTTGATTGATTTTTGGCGTTTCCCATTGCAAAACATGGACTTTGACAGTACATTACAAGTGGGTACCCATCTCTTATCCACTACTCCTCTTGAACCACTGAATAATTTTTCATGAAACTTTGACATGGTCTTTGCGACATAATGTAGATTTGCATCTTCTTATTTAGAATTTGATTTGATTTGATTATCAATTGGTGGAGCGGGGGTATATATCAGTGAGCTTTGCTCACAGTTTTTCTAGTTGTTTTTTTTCTGGAATCAGATTGGGAAGCGGTGGTATATATTAGTACGCCTTGCTCACATTTTTTGTTGATTGAATTTTTTTATTATTTCTTGAGAGTTGATATTTCGAGACAAAGATATTCCTGTCTATACCAATTGTCTATTTTAGACGATAAGGGATCTTAATTATGGAACATGTTACTTACTATTTCAGGAGTTAGTGATGATACTATCTCTAGTAACCATTGTGATTCTAACTCTTCATTTTGGTACATACTTGTCAATCTCTACAATCAGCGCTGTAGCAAAGCGTGACAAAGTCCAGCTCCATCATGGCAACGATAACCTGTACATTATAGAAAAAAGTGCTAAAGGTACACGATTACTTGACGAAGACCTAACTGTATTTTCAGCAAATTCGTAAGTTTACAATATTACAAAATATAACATAAGTGTAAGCTTATTAAAGTGTAGATGCCTTGATATATAACCATTAAAACTCAAAAGCATTGTGTAGGAAAACTGAACAATAGATTTACCTTTAACTTTCAGGCTTATCATAACCATTTCAAATATATGTGTTACAATGTCAGGCGGGAACCTACTTCAAATATTGGGTAAAATGCTATTTTTGGCTTGTTTACTGTACATGACAATTTTTAGAGTTATTTCAACTGCTAAATATATGTATATAAAACTCATTCCTACATTTTAAATTTGTATGAATGAATACAAGTTAGACTATCGAAGAAAGATAAGACGATCTGATTTTTATTTCCTTTGCATTCTATGATAACTTCATATCAAAAGTAAAACGTCAACCTATCACCCGTAATACTACCAGCATGTAAACATCCTAAAGTTTTAGAATTCGGATACTTATTTACACATGTACAAAAACGAAGAAAAAAACGTTTCCCAAGCATGTATAGGGAGTTTTATACACCAGAAGGCTACAAACCTGTTGGTCAGTATACCTACTAAAACCATGAAATCAATTTTACAAGAATGGTTAATAATTGAAGAGCTTTAGGATTTTGTATTCAAGTGGGTAGATTTGTTATGTTCATTATCCTTCACTTTGGGACAGTTTTAAACAGTTTTTGCAATAAAACAGGTACAATAAGGCCCATTTTTAATTGAAATTGTTGACTTAGAGTCAGAATAAACCACCTGTCAATTAACACTTGTTTTATCATCTACACACAAAAAGAATGCAATGAAAACATAAAATCTCAACTTCCTCTGATTCTTTATTTCATTGTTTGTATACCATAATACATTTGTATTATTAAGTTGGAGCAATGGTTTATTACTTTTGTTTTATAGACTACCAGAAGATATAAGAGTTAGACCAACAATTGGTAATGGTCACATTGCTACTGTTGTTAATACAGACACTGTCTACATGAACGGACTTTATAATGGGCTGAAAACAAAGAGTCACAGGGCTAGAATACCGTCAACATGTGCCATTGGAATAAATTCAACAACACTCCATATCACTAAGTCATTGTATTCACTTGACGTGGAAACTGGTATATTTTTGATATCGCAGATATTATTTTAGAATTATGATACACAGATATTAGGTATTTAATGATTAAGAATAATAAGTTTATTGCCAAGTGTTTATATAAGTATTTATATTGATATCAATTCATTATGAGCTATTTCTTTTTTTCAATCTTGATATCATACATTTACGTAATATATTTATTTGTAATCCGTATACAATAAACCCAGCGGTTGCATTCCAGAAAAGTTGGTCCTAATTTATTCGATTTTTCAGAGTCAAAGTAACGAATAAAACACTACAGTCCAATTCCTATTTTAGTCCTTCAAGTGTAAACTTGGACCAATTTTATTGGCCTTTTGGCTACCAATTCTACAGATTGACAAGTAAATTGTAAAATTGGTTTAAGTATTTGAGAAGATGATACTTACCTCTGGGATTCTTCTTTTGTGTGGTTGATGATTGCACATTTTGAACTATCAAAGGCACTCCTAGATTAGGGAAATTCCTGTTTTTAATTTTGCAAATGAATATGATATGAATAAAAAAAATAAGTAATTGGTATTTAATCTAACAAATTTTGATATGCCCACCTACAGTTAACCATGCATAACATTTTAAGGGGAAAATTTTAAAAACGCCGTTTTCTTTATGGATATAATACTACTATCTCTAATGGCCAAAATACTGATTTTGTGTTTTATACCAAAATAATGCTAAAAGTACAGGAAGTGTCCATAAATAATAATGTTAAACTAAAACTAATTTTTTTCACTTTTTTTTTTTAAATTTGTTTGTAATCTTGTCTTCATTACTTGAAAAACATAAATTCCCCTCGCTATGAGGTATATTGAAAAAAAAAATCAGTTTACAACAGCTCACACTGTAAAAAGTTCATCATTTAACACTACAGTTCCTGAGGTTAGTATTAATTGTTCAAGTTTTTTCGACCTATTTTTCAGTTTTTAACAGTAAATTAGTTGTCAAACTGTTGTTTTGGTAGCCACACAATCAATAAAATTGGTCTACGGCAACACTTGAAAGACTATTAGAATGTTATCAAACTGTTCTTTCCTATCTTTCATTGAATGTTTGGTCTCGAATTTTCACTTTGCCTCGTTGAAGTTTATCGATGTCGATAAACTGAATCTGATGCAGTTTCAAAGTTGCGTTTTTATTTTTCTATAACATGTATATGACATACAAAATGTTTTTATTTAAATTTGGAAGACTGTTCCAATAGAAATACAAGCATGTGTATTCTTTATAGATTTCACTGAAAATTATAGTTTGTCCCCTCGTATTATTTCGACCTGACAGTTGTTTTCTTTGTCCTTGAATACATTGAAAAGTCATTGGCATATAAGAGAGACTGCGAACAACATCCCTTTCCTGTTACAGAGAGTCGAATATTACATATCCGTTGTTGCATTATGTTTTCATGCAGAAATCTGACATTGGCCGAACTGGTCTTATCTTTCAGTAGTGTACATGTTATCTTGCAAAGATAAAGTCACATTTTACGATGTGTCTTAAATCATTTCCAATTATCACCTTCACTTTAGCAACCATGTTAGCATTATTAAGATACATCTAGATAATTTACATTTTAAAAATTCTCGTAAAATTGTCTGAATATTTATTATGTTTCAGGAATATTTACTGAACATCGGTTTGGTCCTGGATTTTCATTACAGTTCAAACGATATGCTCACAGATCTATAAACCAACTTCTTGTGACAGAGCTGATGATAAATAACCGTAACAACGATACCTTTAACATCCAATTAAATATGAACTATGGTAACCAATCAGCAGACATTACTCTGAAGAGCCAATTGCAAGGCGACATCAGGTATTATTTATTAAATATATACAGTAAATCATGATTATATTTCATTAAATTTCTTATTTTCTGTACTATGTAGATCAGTTTAAACCGAATTTTAATATGCAGAATGAAAAATGTATATCACTGTAAACTTCTCTAGCTTATTTTGCTTTCCTTTTAAAGAGAATTTTTACTTTTTAGCTTCAGAATATATTCATCTGCGGTTCTTATTCAGGCATAAGTTGTGAAAATTATAAATCCTGCCAAGCTAATTTGATAATGTTTTACTTGTTACAAAACGTAATGTTTTATATCTTGTCTTATTCCGGAATAAGTTCTAAAATTACGCTTTCAGATCAAAGGACATCAATAATTTATAGTCCTTCGACACATCTTTTTTTAAAAAGTATGATTTTGCTCTCTTGAAATACTAGTACGTTATTCTATCTTATTCTTTTTT
Source organism: Modiolus philippinarum (assembly GCA_002080025.1). NCBI lineage: Eukaryota > Metazoa > Mollusca > Bivalvia > Mytilida > Modiolidae > Modiolus > Modiolus philippinarum. Next base: position 127,939 of record MJUU01014440.1, on the reverse strand, counting down.
TTTTAGATTTTTAGTTATTGCGATTAACACACATTATGTCAATATTATTCTGTTCAATGTTAGTGAATTTTAACCAAGACTAACTTGATTACATTTTACCTATATTTCTTGAGTGCGTTCATTGTTTGAAAATATTTCAGACATACATATGGTAAAACGAAAGTGTTAGAGGATGGTTCCGTTGGCGGATTACAAGTCTATATGCTATCTACAGAACTTCCTTCTGGTGGCCGCATTGTTGTAAAACCAAATACAAAAACATCATACTTATTTTTAACCTCTATTGACATAGACAAACAAACTGCATCGGCAGCATTTAACGAAGGTACAATAGATCAGATATATCTAAAATTTGTTAGATTATAAAGTATACTGATTATTTGATCTCATTCACAATTCTTAAATCATAATTATTAAATTCGTTGTTTTCTTGTCAGATTTATAAACGTGCCATTTTATTAATATTGACTTTACCCATATCAAACCCACAACATCTGTGTATATGAAGTAAATGAGAACCGAACCATCATTACATGAACGATTCAGAAAAAACTAAAGACTTCACTTAGGTACGACCCAGAAAAGAAAAATGGAGATACACATACAAATGAACAATGTGGACCCAATTAAAATAAGGATTGAGATCAAGTGCACCGGTAGTGTAAGCGTCTTCTGTTTCTTACAAGACACCCAAAGTGGGAACTTATAGAGAGTGAAAAAATGTAATTCGGTGCCAGGTATGATAGAAATGATATAAATATTTGCCCTTTGTAGTAGATTTCTACATTTGAAGTTGATTTTTTTTTCATAGAATTTTATGTCGGAGTACTTATTACTTCGTATTATGGTTTTAAAGTTTCTGAGTTTTAAATCATTCTCCTTTGAGCGCTAAAGAGCGTTATTGTTTAGCATAATTGTCTGTTTTTACATTCAGTTAGGCTCGCTCATTTAGATATCAACTGGAATATAAACAGCAAGTTTATATACCAATGGGTACAAATTGTGCTCCTCTACTTACTGACTTGTTTTTATTCTCCGTTGCTGAATTTCTTCAGGGACTCGTAGAAACTCGTAAAATAACAGATGCTTGATAGTTCAATCTCATTTATAGATACACTGATGATGTTCTTTCCATTTATAGCGTATCTCTTGTTTAATGGATTCTACCAATATATCCTTCCAGAATTAATGATAAAGGAAATTAATAGATCAACATCTTTTTGGACTGACAGCTCGAATTTGACGAAAATGGTATTCGCAGGGCTAAAATTTACGACAAAAAAGACGACTTCAATTTCGAAACTATCAATTTCCCTAGCATGGACGGTAATATTCTCCTGCCTGCAGAGTGTATGTGTCACAGTAATTTCATATCGCGAGAGCTAGTACCAATTATGCAGACTTTATCGTTAGGCATAATTATCTCTGTGACCCCATCATTAATCAATACTCCAACAAATTTCTTCTTATTAGGTCATAAAAAAAGGTTTTTCATTAATATCTTTCCCTTATGGAAAAAATGAAATTTCTGTCCTAATTGTGATTCAAGATTCCTTTTTTACGTAGCACTTGGATGAACATTTCTTTTCACCATATATATATGCCTTTCAATAGCGCCAAAAAAAAAACTATTTTAGCCTTCTATTTCTTTTGAAATGCCTGTGCCAAGTCAGGACCATTACGGTTGAAAATTTCTTCTGGTGGTATTGGTGGTATTCTGGTGCTCCTTCTTTGTCTTTTTTGCCCTTTGGATTTTTGCTGTTGACAAAGCAATTTTGAAATAACCCTCATTTCACCCTATATATGTAGTCATTACATTTGACATATGTTTAAAATGCAACGGAAATTAGCTTTGCCTTTTTTAGCTCTCCTAGCCTAAAAGGCCATGTGACCTTTTGCCATCACTATGCGTCCGTCGTCCGTCGTCCGTCTGTCAACAATTTCAAAAATCTTCTCCTCTGACACCACTGGGCCAAATGTAACCAAACTTGGCCTGAATCATCACCAGAGTATGGCTTC